>SMDT01001287.1:0-99809 GCA_005392925.1 Aquilaria sinensis
CTCATAAAGACTTGCATGTTTCGGCCAACAATGAAATGTACATACAATGGCCGGTTTTGGTGGACTTAACATGCATTTTCTTGGCTTATTTTACTAGTTAATGGAGCATCCATTAAAAAAAGGATGATGGGCATGATTCATGGTGGAAGACAAGGCATGGCCGGTTTTGCCATGTGTCCAAATGTCTCCAAAAGCTAGCTTAATGCTCCACTAGTCCTTGTTCTTCTTTGCATGGCTTATGTTGCTAGTTTAAACTTCATAGTTTCACTTATGCCACTAGCTTATGTGTACAGTTTAGTCCTCAAACTTTGTTTCATGCCAAGACTTAATAGTCTTCCTTTTAAGTGCATTTTTAACTCAAACTTTTGTAGTTTTGCACTTAGGTCACTAGTAGCATGTTCAAAGACAACATAGTCTTGAAATTTCATGTGAAATTTGGACTCAAACTTCCTTGGGTTTCCAAATACACCCTTGTTCACATTTTTCAATTAAGTCCCTCATGTTTATTTAGTTGCATGTTTCTAATTTTTTTCTTGGCCTAAGCCAAGCACTGAAGGATGGTCCTAACAGATAGTGTGGTGGTTGATTCCTTCTTCGTCTTTGGTCTCTCACCATTTTTGATTCACCATCTTGCTCGTCCGACAAACTGGAACTTGTTAAATCTCCCCACCCAGTTGCCTTTTCTACTCGATAGCTCATCAGGTTGAACACTCTTGAAGGACTTGGGATGCTTACTCTTCTTGTCCAAGCATAATTTTCTTTCTTACTTATGAACGTTGACCATCCATCATCGACTTCGTCTTCCAACTTAGATAAGGACTCCCATGTATCTAAGTCATCGACCATGACATTATAGAAGCTTGGGGCGTTTGGGTTTTTATAGTATTTTGGCATACCAGGGTATGCATAAATAGTTGTTACCTCGCCATCGACTTCAAATTTCACTGGGACAACATCTTTTGGGCCACATGTAAGTACTTCAAGTGCATTTTCCTTCTTTATGAAGTCTTGAGTAGAGACCTTGACTTCATCCTCAAGTTTTTCTACGAATTTTCGGGAAGTCGCTTCAAAGCATATCTTGGCAACATTGGAAACTAATGGTTCCTCTAAATCATCGAATTTGATATGCCCTTCCTTTTCCATGCGGACTATGAGATCCTTCAACACAAAGCATTTCTCGACGGGGTGGCCAACGATACGGTGAAATTGGCAACACTTAGGGTCATCTACCCTTCCAACCTCCTCCGGTCTATTTGGATTTGGTAGTTCTATCAAGTTCCTTTCTAGCAACTGGTCCAAGATTGCCGGGACATCTGAATCTACATATGGGAATTGTTTTGCTTCAAGTTCCTTTAGTGTCAATCTTTTCTTTACATTTGGTTGGCCCTTCACAAATTTAGTATCAAGACTTGAGCTCCCTTTGGAGATCTTTGCTGGAGTAGCAGCTACAGCCATGGTTTTCTTTGTCTTTACAACCTTTTTTTCCTTGTCTTTCTTGCCATCTCTCTTTTGAGAGGAACTACTTGGAACATAACTCCCATGCCTTGCAATTTGAATCTCCAAGTCATGAGCCCTTGTTGCAAGTTCTTCAAATGAGTGTGGCATGTTTCCCTTCAAGCTATAGAGTATTCCTCAATGCATCCCTTGCGCACACATATCAATGGAAGAGGCTTCACTTATCCGCTCCTTGCAGTTGAGGATGTTGGTTCTCCATCGCTCTATGTATTCTGTCACTGGCTCGTCCTTCCTTTGTTTGATCGCTGCCAGCTTCGAGAGGCTAACCATCCTTTTCGTGCTGTAGAAACATGACAAAAACTCTCTTTCAAGTTGGTCCCATCCATCAATGGATCCAGTAGGCATATCCGTGTACTAGTCAAAGGCAACCCCTTTCAATGATCGCACAAATTGCTTCATCATAAGATCACCATAGGTCCCGACATTGTTGCAGGTTTCAATGAAGTGAGCCACATGTTGCTTCGGATTGCCCTTGCCATCAAATTGTTGGAATTTTGGTGGTTGATAGCCTAACGGCATCCTTAGCTCATTGATCCTCCTTGAGTATGGCTTTACATACACAAGGGATGATTGTGGAGCCACTCCAGATTGAGCTTTAATGGTATCCATGATCATGTGTTGCAGTTGTTGCACAGACAATGAGGCCACAGACCTTTGGGCTATGTCGTTCAAAGCACTTTGCAGGGCCGTACGATCATATTGAATTTGCTTTTACTGCTTTTCCATGTTCTCGAGCTTTTCAGCAATAGGATCAACAACTTGCTTAGTGCCACTTGTAGTTGCTTCCCTCAGAAAATGTTGAGCTTCTAATTTACTCATCAACAACACAATCTGGGCGTCTTTCTCTTCAAGTGTTGCCATCAACCTTTCAATGGAAAATGCCATTTGCTCAAGACGATCCTCAGGATTTCCAGAATGTGCTACCAAGGCTGGCAACTTTGAATATGAGGATGAAGAATAATCTACCCACCTTTTATTTGGGAAAGTCATAGATCCAATTTTAGATTCTTCACTTGTGGTGGCCTTTTTCATTGATGTCCTGGAAGATGAGTGAGCCCTTATCTTCTCAGCAGAAACTTCCACTTCCTTGTTCCTACTTGAATGGGTGGAGTTGCTTGAAGGATTGGATTTCCCTTTTGTTGGTTGAATTTCTTACTTCTCTCCAGCAACTCCTTCTTTCTTGCTTTTGCGAGAAAATAACTTTAGCGGAAACGCCAATTGAGATCCTTTAGCACGAGCTTTGGCACGAGTGACCGGTGCGACTTCCTTTTCCTTTGCCGCAGATTTCTCAGTGTTGACAGCAGCACTTTTTGCTTCCATGATCTTTACTTGAGTTTCTTCAAAGCTTTCTCGATGAGAAAGATGAGAGGTAGAGAATGTCCCCAGTGGAGTCGCCAGAAATTTGTACGCACAAATTTCGCGTGTAAAAAATTACACCCTGAAATTAATTGTAGCACAAATTACAATATTAAAATCTATAACAGAGATTTTGGGAGATCAACTTTCTAGCGTGCTTCTCACATGCACAATCCTTTAATTAACACTTCGAGCTTTTGGTGGAGACATGAATGGCTTCTTCACGAACACGGACTTCGGACTTGTCTTGCACAAACATGAACCGAGGTCCCTGCTGCTTCTTTCGGTTTGAGATTTTCTGATGTACTCCTTGGACTTGGGGGCTTTGGGCAATGTCAGCCGCTTTCTTACCGCTTTCCTTGGAGTTTGATTTGACGACGTGTAGAAACGAATCCTGCACGTTCCTCACCGCTTTTGCCGGATTTGGACTTTAACTTGATGCAGCCCTGTCCCGTGTTCTTCGCGTTCCTCGCCGCGTGCTTCAAATCTGGCCTCGAAACTAGGATTTTATCTTTTTTGGAGTTGATTTCTTCTTTTGCCAGGCGTTTGTACTTGATCGGCTTGAAGAACAGGAGAAAACTTCTTATAAAGAGATTTTTCTTCCTCTTTAAATTTTTGCCTCTCCAATTTCTTCTCCTCCCCCCTTTTTTATCTTTTGGATTTGGGGACCTATTTATAGATGTAGAAAGGAAGTGGTTTGGTTCAAGAGAATCACATGTGACAATTATCATGTATTTATCTCTTGTATTTTTCTTAAAAGAAAATAAATATGATAATTATCTCTCATTAATTATCTAATTAAAAAAATAATTAATGGAACATTTTAGAGTGTTCTAGAATATTTGAGCTAAATAATGGGCTTTAATCATTTTGGATTTTAAGGCCCAATTTGCCAAAAGTGAACTTTGGCTAAAATGGCATAATAAGTCTTCATGGGCCTCTAGCTGTGTGCTTTTGGGCTCCGAAAAATTGGATTTCTTGAATTCGTAGTTTCCAAAATTGATGGACTTTTGAATTTTGGGCATCAATTTCAAAATGGGCTAGACAATTTAAATTGGGTTTAATATTTTTTTAACCCAATTAAATTTTGGTGTCTACAATTACAAAATTTGTTATACTAACCGAATCTTTTGTAAGTATGTCAACTGTGACCCCAAACTCGCAAATATGTCAGATTTGGCAAAAAGAACCGGTCACCTTTTAGGTACCTTCAAGGTGACACGATCACCTTTTAGGTACTTAAAGGGTGACTTGGTCACATTTTTAGGTTGCCTATAAGGTGAGCCAACCTTTTAGGTACCTTCAAGGTGACTTAGTTACCCTTTTAGATTATTTTAAAGGTGACCCAATCACCTTTTTATGTTCTCTTAAAGTTGGCCTAGCCACCTTTTAGGTATTTTCAGGGTGACCTGGTCACCTTTCTATGTTACCTTAAAAGTGGCTTGATAAAATTTTACGTACCTTTAAGGTGACCCGATTGCATTTTTAGGTACTTGCAAGGTAATTGATCACCTATTTAGGATACCTTTAAGGTGACCTGGTCACCTTTTAGGTACCTTTGAGATGATCTAGTAACCTTTTTAGGTTACCTTCAAGGATATTTGCTTCAAAGTTCAAGACTTATAGGTTTAGGGTTAAGGGTTAGAGTTAGGGTTTAAGATTTTATTTTAGGTTTTAGAGTACATGATTTAGGGTTTAGGGTTAAGGTGTAGGGTTTTCCTTTCAGGGTTTAGGGTTTAGACATTTGATTTTATGGTTTAGGTTTGGGTAAGAGGTTTACGGTTAGGCATTAGGGCTTAAGGCTTAGGTTTGGGTTTGGGTTACGATTAGGATTATTACTAGTGCTCAACATAGGGTTAAAGACATTTAGCAATAATTTTAGTGTATTATTTTATATTATTCTTATATTAAGTGATTTCTTTCCCAAATTATAACTTTATTGATAATTTGCACTTCAAGAAGTGTAAAAAGTAATTTTAAGATATTTTTCTGTCCAAAGTAAGTATTTTTTTTTGTTAAATTTTTTAACTTAACTAACCTAAAAGGATAAAAGTTAATAAAAATTGCTTTGTTTTCATAAAAAGGATTACAGTTTAGGATTTTATTTTAGGGGTTTAGGGTTAAAGTTTAGGATTTTTCTTTTATAGTTTAGGGTTTAGACATCTGACTTAATATTTATGGAAAATTATAATTGTATCCCTAAACTCGAAAACAATTATGTTTTGGTCCTTTAAGTTTGAAAAGTTCATAGCATAATGTTAGGGTTAGCCGGTTAGGGTTAGTGTTTAGTATCAATGTTAGGGTTTTGGGTTTAGGGTTAGGGCTTAAGGATTAGAGTTTTGAGTTAGGATGTGGGGCACAAGGTTTGGGTTAAGGTATAAGGTTTAGAATTAGAGCTAGGGTTAGGGTTAAGGTTCAGGGTTAACAATTTTTGGTTAGGGATATGGGTTATAGGATTTTAGGTATCCGATATTTAAATTATTAATTTTCTTACATAATAAATATTGCAAGACCGGTCACTAGCAAAATATTTTGTTCTTTTATCATTGCACAATTACCATATATACCTAAGCTCAATTTTAAATTCCATGCTATATTACTGTTACTACGTAAATTACTTTTCGTCTTCGTATTTTTAAATTAATATTTTATTAAGTAATCTATTAAATAAGTATATTTAAAAAACTAATAATTTTTTCTTTATGTAATATTTTAAAAAATATCTTCCTCAAATTTTTAACAATATTCGTCCAAGAGAATACATTCTCTCAATTTTTTTTTCTCATTTTATTTTCCTTTTTCCACTGGTCCTTTCTTTTTTCTAAGTAGCGTTATTATTTTGGTATTCGATTTTTAATTATTAATCTTTTATATCAGACAAATTGTAAAAAAGCATCTATAATAGTATTTATTATTCTCTTCTATTTTACCAATAATTTGTAAATTATTTTTTTGTGTAACAACAAATGTTTTGAGTTAGTGTTAAAGCTTTTATTTGTTATCGGGAGATTCAAGATTCAATCACTTATTTTCTCCTTGGTCTCCTTGTCATGTGTCGAGAAAAATTTTATATTTGTGTAATATTCATATATTTGTATACCAATTATTTTAAAGTATATTTGATTAAAAAAATTTATTTGTGTATCACTTAGAAAAATACTCCCATCTTCCCAATTTTTATAATTTTTAAACAATAAAATCCCTTCTCTTGTTTTTTTTTCTTCTCTCATTTTCTTCTCTCTCTTCTTTCCCCTTTTTTTCCCCGTCTCCTCTCATTGTTTTCAGTCTTTCCTTTCACTGGGTCACCCATTTTGTTCCTTGTCTTTTCCCTCTTCACCTGCTCTCTTAGTCACCCGAGTCAAATTAAAAACAATGAACAACTTAGATGGCTTTAGGATCAGTGCCCCTTTCTTAGGGAGCATTGTAGAATCCGCCGATGAAGAATTTTACAGAAACTAATCTTGCAATGAAGAGACGTTAGTCTCGGAAACAATCAACTTCAAGTAAGACCCAACTTTAATGCAAAAAAGTTCTTGCTATGTTTTAACCGGGGAGAATTAGCGATTGAGATACCATATCACACTTCTTGCAATGATGCATCTAGAAATTTTCTGTGGTCGGTTCCATGTAATTAGGTTTGTATACAGCTTCGAAAGAAAAAAAATGAAAATTTTAATGGCTTGTTGAGGATTTTATTAGTAAAGTGCAAATCAGTATAGAAAAAAAAAAGACTTAGCCTTGGTTAAGTATCTAATGTGAAATGAAGATCAAATGTTGATACATTGTTTTCTTGTGTTTGTGTTGCTTTTTCTTCTTCTTCTAATTCTATATGTGGGGTTCAGTTTTGAATTCTTCCTACTAGCTAGAGTATCAACTTTTGACAGAAAAAATTGCATGTAAGAGTATGCACCTATGAGATTGACTTGAGATTTGGCTTTTTACTAAGCTGAACATTTTGGCCAAAACATTTACACACCATTTTAGACACAAATATTTATATTTATGGCTTATATACATCAGCTTAGACTTTTTGTCGGTATGTTTGAATAATATCTTGGCTTTGCATGTGAGCCCGTAAATCATGCTCACAACATGTAACATATACATATTCATGACCTAGGCTCTGATACCAATTGAAGATTTCAGGATCTCAATAATAACATGCTCTTATGTTATTTACTTATGTATATGCCATATGCATATATGTTCTTTGTGTTCAACATGAATATAGACATACATATTCTGTCAAACACACCTAGCATGCCACTAAGATCATTCATAAAATTAAATCCTTAGCATGCTACTAAAGCAAGAAAGGATGTGTACCTTCCTTCTTGATAATCTTGTGCGGAAATGGAAGGAAGGACTTGATCTTAGAGGAGCACCTTGAGGCTTGAATTGAGATGAACAATCTCAATTTAATTCCACCCACAATGCTCTCAAAGAATGTCTATTATTTCGGCTCTCTAAAGGAATGAAAGGAGGAACTTTTTCTCTCAAGAAAAATGGTGCAAATTGAGTGTAAAATTCGTGCTCCAAATGGCCAGCCACTAAAGGCTATTTATAGATGACCAAAAGGCACACCTTTACACCAAGAAAGGTGTCTTTTAAGCCAAAGAACACTTCCTTTGGCTAAGGGTCATGTATGGTGGCGAAAATACATGTCTTTTAGCCAAGGAACACTTCCTTTGGCCTATAACCACCCATAACTTACCTTATGGGCGAAAATACATGTCTTTTTATGGCCAAAATACATCTCTTGGTCAAAGGACATCTCTTTGTGCAATAACCACCCACCTCATGGCCGAATATACATGTCTCTTAAGGTCAAAGGACATCATTCTTGGTGCAATAACCACCCCAACCACCCCATGGCCGAATATACATGTCTCTTAATGTCAAAGGACATCACTCTTGGTGCAATAACCACCCCAACCACCCCATGGCCGGACATCACTCTTGGTGCTATAACCACCCCATGGCCGAATATACATGTCTATTCACTCAAGGAACACTTCCTTTGGATGAAAGGACATGTTCTTTTAGCCAAGAGTTATTTCTTTTGATGAAGAGACATACCTTTACACAAAAGATGTGTCTCTTGGTGGTTTTGAGCTAAAAGCAAGGTGAGCTGGCACAAAGCTAGCTCACTATGCTACTTATGCACCATTGAGCTCCTTTGAGCTCCAACCAAGCACCATGAACTGAGGTCCAGCTCCTAGAGCTGACCTTGAGCTGGAGTTAGCTGCTCTCAGCTGAAGTGAACTGAAGTCCAGCTACATTCAGCTACCAAAAGCTGAAGTGAGCTGACTTGAGCTGACTTGAGCTAACTTGAGCTGAAGTCCAGCTACTTTGAGCTACTTATAGCTGAAGTGAGCTGACTTGAGCTAAAGGGAGCTACTTCTAGCTGCCTTAGATAGCTATTCAAGCTAGAGTTAGCTCAATGAGCTCAAATCCTATCTTAAAAGGATCTTGGTGCGCCAAGAATTCCAACAAACTCCCACTCGCACTAAGATGCTTTTAAACTTCCAGCTCCCACTCAAAACAAAACTCCTTAATCCTTATAGCCGAAATAATCTAGACACTTCTACATATATAGAGTTGTGGGTGCGACCTCAGGCACACACACACCAAGTCTCTTCTATTGAGGTTGTTAGACTCTCAATAGAAGATTGTCCTCTCCTCATAGTTTGAACTTCTTCAAACTTTCTTTGAACACATCAAATTCAAGTGTGTTGCTTAAACACATCAAGCTTGCTTGAACACATCAAGTTATGCCTTTCAGACCCCAGACATATGATACACTTCTTAATCACAATCAGTCTCTTTCTTAGAATTTCAACTCCTTGAAATCCATGATTGTATTAAGCATTGAGTACTCATTTCAATCACTTGTCATTCAATCTAGCATACTACTCACAGTAATATGTGGGCCCAAGATTGAATTTAGTGAACGTGTATCATCTTAATGTCTTTCCTTTTAGCTTCAACTACTTAGGTCAATGAGTTAACATGATTACCCAAAAGGAGGATACTCCAGTCTCATTTCTCTAAGACCTTCGACAACCAATCAAAGTAATCATAATTAACTCAACTTCCTAATAGCAAGCCATAGTCACTAAGAGTCTGATTCGAAGAATCTCACACTAAGCAAGAATAGAGACAACTTGCTTAAATTCTTCTCTGGTCGTATTTCATGGTCATGGAACACTTGGAAACACATCCATTAAAGTTCCATAATACACTTCTAAGGTGTTTTACTCATGTCACTCCCACTTGGAGTGATCTCCATTCCAATTGAGGAGTGTGTCATTTCTCCCTCTTAAAACACCATGAAGTGTACTCCTCTTAACATATAAAAGGAGGACATGTCAATAACCATGAAATTTCTCCATGTAAGCCTTAGCTTACATCTAACATAGGCTAGGATGTATGAATGGTCATACAAACTGAATGCACCAAAGCATTGAATCTTGATTACTCATAATCAAGGCGACCATAAAAGCTAAAGTGTCATGTGTTGGAGCATGACTCCCACTTAAATGTATCATTCACTTAAGTTTCATTTAAGTCTTTAGCCAGTCTCATCCTTAATCTTACACAAAGATCAAGGGCGAATGACTTGTGTGAGAAAGTCATCCTCTGCCTATGTTTGACATGTTCATTTGTTCGTTGTGATTCATAAAATTGAACTGAGTATTTCATAAAATAATCTGTATTATTTCAAAGAAATACATAACATGTGTGACACCAAAGAGGTGAAGTACATCCAACATTTACATTCTTCTAAGACCCATTGCTCTAACATGTCGAGCAAATACAAGTGGTGGCAATGGCTTAGTGAGAGGATCTGCCACCATCAGGTCTGTAGAAATGTACTCAATCCTAACTTCACCCTCTTCAATTGCATCCCGCACAAAGTTATATTTCATGCTAATGTGCTTGGTTTTTCCATGGTATTTGGGGTCCTTGGTATAAGCCATGGCTGCCATACTATCACTGTAGATAGTAATAGGTTTCTCAATAGAAACCCTGGACTCCAAATTCTTAAGGAAATAACCTAGCCAAAGGGCTTCTTGTACAGCTGAGGCACATGAAACAAATTCAGCCTCCATTGTGGACAATGCTGTACAAGTTTGCTTCTTACTACACCAAGTAGTAGCCCCACCATTTAGCATGAAAAGATAACCAGATGTAGACTTGCTGGAGTCTCTATCTCCTCCCCAATCAGCATCAGAATAGCCACGTAAACCAAGGTCTTTACCTTGGTAACAAAGCCAATAATCCTTAGTACCCTTGAGGTACCTTAGGATCCTCTTGACACTCTTCCAATGCTCCAGACCAGGGTTGGAAGAATATCGTGCTAAAAGACCAACCGCTTGGCTGATGTCTGGCCTTGTACATAACATGGCGTACATCAAGCTACCAATGGCACTTAGGTAGGGAATCTGAGCCATCTCTTCCTTCTCCTTTGGAGTCTTAGGACATAAGTCCTCTCCAATCTTGCAACCATATGCAAGAGGTGTACTCATGGGCTTTGCATTTGTTAAGTTGAACCTTGCAAGAATCTTATCAATATAAGGCTCTTGAGAAAGGGCCAATAGCCTTGCCTTTCTATCCCTCAGGATCTTAACCCCTAGAATAAAGGCAGCCTCTCCCATGTCCTTCATGTCAAAGGTGGAAGACAACCATCCCTTGATGGTACTTAACAATGCAAGCCCATTACTTGCAATCAGTATATCATCTACATATAGAGTCAATACTGCAAAACTAGACCCAGAAGAGTACAAGTATACACAATGGTCTTCATGCATCATCACAAAGCCATAGCTTGTGATTGCATGGTGAAACTTCAAGTACCACTGTCTTGAAGCTTGCTTAAGACCATAGATAGACTTCTTTAGTCTACATACCTTGTCCTCTTGACCCTTTTGGACAAACCCCTCAGGTTGTCTCATATATATCTCCTCACTCAAATCACCATTGAGAAAGGCGGTCTTTACATCCATCTGATGTAACTCTAGGTCTAGATTTGACACGATGGCAAGTAATATCCTGATGGAAGTGAATTTCACAACAGGAGAGAAGGTGTCTTTGAAATCAACACCCTCCTTCTGTGTAAAACCCTTGGCCACCAAACGGGCCTTGTATCTTTCGATACTTCCATCAGAGTTCACCTTGATCTTGAGAACCCACTTGTTCCCAATTGCCTTACGGCCTGGAGGAAGATCACTTAGCTCCCAAACCCCATTGAGATGCATTGAATGCAACTCATCCTTCATTGCATTTAGCCACTCTTCCCTCTGTGCACCCTCAAGAGCCTCCTTAATGTTACTTGGCTCATCTATCTCAGATGCAACCAAGTTTGCCTCACTATCCAAGATCCACCATTCTTTAGGTGGTCCAAATTTCCTCATTGATCTTCTCAATGTAGGCTGAGATGGAGGCAACTCATGCTCCATCTCTTGAGGCTCAACATTTTGCTCTTGAGTATCCTCAACTCCCTCTTGAACAAAACCTTCCTCTTGGAAGTCTTGCTCATGTTGGTCCACAACAACAGGGATTTCTGGAGCCATTGCTCCATGTGGTTGAGGTACTCCCTCTAGAGTAGGTGCATGTGTCCCAGGTGTCCTTATGACACTTGGTTGATCCTCATCTAGGATCTGGCTTAATGAGGTTAAGTCACCACGCTCACCAACTTTGGGGAACTCATCCTCCACAAAGTTAGCATTCCTTGCATCAAAGATGTTCCCAGTTTTGTGACTTATATCCAAGAACACATAACCCCTAGATTGTTCAGCATAACCAAGGAAGGCACACCTCCTCCCTCTTGGACCCAACTTTCCCAAAGGGTGGTCCGTTATGTGAACATAAGCTAAACAACCCCAAGGGCGTAAATAGCTTAGGTTAGGAGTTTTCTTCTTCCATAACTCATATGGAGAAGAGTTCACATTCTTGGTGGGTACTCTATTAAGGACATGAACTGCACACAGCAGTGCATCACTCCAATAAGTGATGTCTAAATTGGCCTTTGCCATCATGGAACGTACCATGTCCATAAGAGTTCTATTCTTCCTCTCAGACACTCCATTCTGTTGGGGTGTCCAAGGAAGAGTGAACTCCCTCTCAATACCCTTCAAGTCACAAAATGCCTTGAATGCATTTGATGTATACTCTCCACCCCTATCTGTCCTCAAGGACTTAACCTTCTTACCTACTTGGTTCTCAACCAAGTGCACATACTTCTCAAAGCATGCCAAGGCCTCTGCCTTGTTTCTCAGTAAGTAGATGTGGGTGAATCGAGTATAATCATCTGTGAATGTGATGAAGTACTTGAATCCATTTCTGGATTCAACCCTCATTGGCCCACACAGGTCAGAGTGAACTAAACTTAGTGCCTCACTTCTCCTAGTTGCTTTGCCAAAAGGCTTTCTTGTGGCTTTGCCCTCTAGGCATGATTGGCAACTTGGAAGGACAACCTTGGTCAAGGAACCTAGCAAGCCACTCTTGGCTAGCTTGTCCATTCTATCTTGACCAATATGACCCAACCTCTCATGCCATCTCATTTCATTTGTGACCTCTGTCACATAGCAACTAGGACTTGCAACAGAATGGTCAGTTGGCTTCAACTCATAAAGCCCATTATTAACTGAACAAGTGCATACTATCTGATCATCTTTAATAATAGACACATTATTATTAAAGAAATTAAAGCAATAATTGTACTTCAACATACAACTTATAGAAATCAAATTTCTACAAATGTTTGGTACATACAATACATCTATTAGATACAAATATCCAATATCTATAGGAATTCTACATGTTCCTATGCCTTCCACTTCCAGCCTTGCATCATTTCCCACTGAAACGTGCTTAGCTCCTTTTGAGAGCTTCTTGTAGGCCACGAACCAGGACTTGTCCCGTGCTATGTGGTCTGTTGCTCCCGAGTCTACAATCCACAAAGAATTGCACTCAGTTAGTAATGTACATGACACAACATGTACAATGGAAGTAGAAGGGTATGTATGTACCTTGGGTGGACCTTTGCAATCCTTTGCAAAGTGTCCTTTATACCCACAGTTGAAGCACTTTAGCTTGCTTATGTCCCGTTTCTTCTTGAACCTTTTCTTAGAAGCAGGAACTTTTCCCTTGCCCTTCCTTGGCCCTCCTTTTCCACCATTCTTCTTCCATCCCTTCTGGATAGAAGATGAGGCAACATATGCCTTAGAATGGTCCTTGAGGGCCATTACCTCAGCCTCAAGGAGGAGGTGACGGGCAATGTCATCAAATGACATTATTTGAGGGTTATGGCGTAAGTTGACCTTCATCAACTGCCATTCCTCATCAGGCAAGGAACGAATTATTGCTTGCACTTGTTGCTCATCAGTGAGCACATGCCCTGCCGTCTTGAGTTGGTGGATCATGCGTGACATCTCACGCAAGTGAGCACTCATAGAGTGATCAGCACGCTTCACATAATTCTCAAACCTGAGAATCATCGAGCGTTGTTTCTCTACAGAAACATCTCCATACTTGGCCTTGACAGAGTCCCATATGGCCCTGGCCCCCTCAAGCATGGAGAATTCCACCATAATCTCATCCACCATAGTGGAAAGGAGAGTGACTCTACACATAGAGTTCTTCTTTAGGAATGCCTCATAGGCAGTCTTATCCTCTCCCTCAGCAGGAGGCATGATCTCTTGAGTGAGCACATCAAGAGTATCTTGCTCAGTTAAAATGAATTTAACCTTCTGTTGCCAAATTGAATAGTTTTCGCCATCCAATTTGAGGTCACGGTTTAATTCTGCAACTATATTCTTACAAGCCATCTACATTGATGCAATTCACATGTTTTAGTTCAATTTACACAACAAGACTCAACAAAGCAACATGTGTATGAAACAACTTCTAACATGCTCATATATGGCAAAAGAGATGCATATAGCATTCAATCAGAAATACACAAACATGCCTTCATTGCTTCATGCACATATCCTTCATTAGCCTTTATCAAAATCATACACATATGTATGATCCTAAATCATGCTTACTACATGCAACATATACATATTCATGACCTAGGCTCTGATACCAATTGAAGATTTCAGGATCTCATGGTAACATATCTTCATGTTATCTACTCATGTACATGCCACATGCATTTTTGTTCATTTGAGTTCAACATGAATATAAGCAAGCATCATTTTAATTTGTTTAACATATTTTATGCATTTGATATAGCATATTGGTTTTACATACATATTGTGTCAAATAAATCCTAGCATGCTACTAAGAACATTCATGTAAATAATAAATAAATCCTAGCATGCTACTAAACCAAGAAAGAATGTGTACCTTCCTTCTTGGTTATGTGTGGCAAAAAAAGAGGAAGAACTTGATCTTGGAGGAGCACCTTGAGGCTTGAATTGAGATGAACAATCTCAATGTAAATCCACCCACAATGCTCTCAAAAAGTGTTTAATATTTCGGCCTCTAAAGGAAATAGGAGGAGAAAAATTTTCTCTCAAGAAAATGGAGCAAATGGAGTGCCAAATTCGTGCTTAAAATGGCCGGCCACTAAAGGCTATTTATAGATGACCAAAAGGCACACCTTTACACCAAGAAAGGTGTCTTTTAAGCCAAAGAACACTTCCTTTGGCTAAGGGTCATGTATGGTGGCGAAAATACATGTCTTTTAGCCAAGGAACACTTCCTTTGGCCTATAACCACCCATAACTACCTTATGGGCGAAAATACATGTCTTTTAAGTCAAGGAACACTTCCTTTGGCCAAGCATAACCATGCCTTTTCTAGCCAATGTGTCTCCTTGGCCGAAAATACATGTCCCTTAAGGCCAAAGGACATCACTCTTGGTGCTATAACCACCTCAACCACCTCCATGGCCGAACATACATGTCCTTTAAAGTCAAAGGACATCACTCTTGGTGCTATAAGCACCCTATGGCCGAATATACATGTCCATTCACCCAAGGAACACTTCCTTTGGATGAAAGGACATGTTCTTTTAGCCAAGAGTTATTTCTTTTGATGAAGAGACATACCTTTACACAAAAGATGTGTCTCTTGGTGGTTTTGAGCTAAAAACAAGGTGAGCTGGCACAAAGCTAGCTCACTATGCTACTTATGCACCATTGAGCTCCTTTGAGCTCCAACCAAGCACCATGAACTAAGGTCCAGCTCCAAGAACTGACCTTGAGCTGGAGTTAGCTGCTTTCAGCTGAAGTGAACTGAAGTCCAGCTACACTCAGCTACCAAAAGCTGAAGTGAGCTGACTTGAGCTGACTTGAGCTAACTTGAGCTGAAGTCCAGCTACATTCAGCTGACTTAGCTGACTTGAGAAGTGAGACTTGAGCTAGCTACTTGAGCTGAGCTAACTTGAGCCAGCTACATTCAGCTAGAAGACAAGTGAGCTGACTTGAGCTGACTTGAGCGGACTTGAGCTGACTTGAGCTGACTTGAGCTAACTTGAGCTGAAGTCCAGCTACTTTGAGGTACTTATAGCTGAAGTGAGCAGACTTGAGCTAAGGGGAGCTACTTCTAGCTGCCTTAGATACCTTTTCAAGCTATAGTTAGCTCAACGAGCTCAAATCCTATCTTAAAAGGATCTTGGTGCGCCAAGAATTCCAACAAAAAATACATACAATACAGGGACTAAAATGATATTTCAGTTAATATAAAAGCTATCACTTCCTCTCTAAACCTAGATTTCAAACCAATAATACAAACTACATTTTCATTATCTGCTGCTCCTTCCTTTTTCTCTTTCTTCTTCTTTTTCTTTGGTTCTATTCTTTTTTTTGGTGAAATAAAAATATATTAAGGAGACAAAACCTTGAGGTCATTTGTAGACCGATGAGATAAGGGACTTGGTGCAAAGAATGTGAGAACCCTCAATTTCACAAGTAATTAATTTATTTTATTTGTGTGATTCTTGATTAGATTACACTTACAAACAAGGTTTAAGCCAATTCAATAAGTCACTAGTCCTTGGAGTTTATAGGATTATAGGCTAAATTAAATTAACCATAGAGGCAACTAAAGGCAAAAGGGTAATTTGGTAATTCAAAGGTCAAAATGTGACCAAGAAAAATGGAATTGAGTTTCTACAGGTGAAATGAACATCTTAATGAATTTTGAACTCAATTTGACCAAGCATTGGGTTTTCCTTACTAAGGATGAAAGTAAGGGGAAAATGGTTAAACATGGTCAAAATGGCTCTGAGAAGCTTAGAAATTTGGTGAAGCTTGGAGTTAATTTTTGCCATGTTTGAGACTTTTATGACAAGAGAAACTAAGGAGGGCAATTTAATTGATCAAACCTGGTCAAACCAGATTCAAAATTGGTCAACATGAGTCAACCATGGTTGTTGAAATTGGAGGGAAGAAAGCCTAAGATATAAAGTTCAAATTGAGACATACTTGAGAAATTTTTGGAGGAGGAACGCTTTTACCCAAGTGGCAATAAAGCTTTAAAGCCTCTTAACTTAAGGGCACCTGGGGCAAGGAGATTGCTATTGAGACTGAAAATCAGCTCTAGAAACCCAGGGGACTGGGGGGGACTATGCAAAAGCCTTAACCATTTACCACTTTAACCCTTTTATTCATTTTCCATTCACATTAATCCCCAAACCCATAAATCCACTTTCTTTTCTTTCTTTCCTCATTTAGCTCATCCTGAACACTCAAACACAAAATAATAATAATAATAATAACCAGAAAATGAAAGAAAAATAGGAGAAAGAAAGCTTGCAAGTGAGAAATCAAGGGGAAAGTATACATGTTGTAAGAGAGGACTTAGGAGTTCCACTTTCTCCAAAAGGTGGCCACAGTTTGGTATGATTTAAGGTGATAAATATGTTTGGGTTCAAATTTGTTCTTCCTTGCTTAGATCAGCCCTTGTGCTCATGAAAAACCAATTTTTTGTGTAAGGTTAAGCTTGAGAAAACAAGGAAAACTGATGAGCTTCTAAGAAGGGAGCTATGGTTCTAAGCATTTTGTTTTCCTAAGTTAAGGAAGTGTTCAATTTTTTGTTATAGTTATTGAATAATGGTATTGCCTTTAGGCTAAAAAATATGTCAGTAATATCGTTTATTTATTATGGTAAAACAAGGAACTCTAAGAGACTAAGGCTGAGCTTGTAAGAGATGGATCATTGAGCTTGCAACTATGAAATCTACACAAAGGTAAGTGACATGCTCATATTTAGTTCTATTTTTGACAGGTTTTCCCTTGTATTTGCTTGTCTTTTGATGTGTTTTTGCTAGGATATAGTGCTTAATTGGTTCATATTTTTTTAGGACATATTTCAGCTTCATGTAAGTTAGGAAGGATTTTAGTGAAGTTTTGGAGCTAAATTGCAAGTTTTTGTGAAGTTTTAGAGCTTACATGTCATTGTACATGCCTATGTAATGCCTTACATGACCATGTTCCAAACCACATTACAATAACTGAGATTTTAAGTTCCAGAAGGGTAACACGGCTTTGTACCAACTTGTGTTTGCCTAAATTTTAAGGTTTCTTGGGTTAATTAAAAAAAAGAGAGAATAGAAGAAGGAAGTGGAGAATGACAAGGAGAAAGAGAGTTTTCATGGAAGAAGGCTGCCAAAGGCAATTCTGATGATCAATACCATTTTATGAGCGCCGAATCAAAGATTTCTTGGAGAATAAAAAATTCGGCCATAAATTATTCCTCTCTTAGTTTTCTTTTGATTCTTTGGTGTTTATTTTATGGTGCTATAAGCTAAACTTTTCCTACTCGTACTTAGACTAGATGAACCGTAGGATGATTTTTTGATTGTGATTATTTTTTGTTTAGTATGATTATGTGTTTTTCTTGTGATTTATCTGATGTACTTTGCTGCATTGATTAATAGAAGCTAACCTATTAATTTAATGTGGGATGATAAACATGCGTTAGGTAGTATCCGATATGCTTGTTATGGATCATCATGTTAGTGTTGTGCTCAAAAGCTAATCATGAGATGATTGTATTTTTGCACATTGAGTTATGATATTTTATTAAGGCATTAATCCAACAATTATGTTTGTTGTTTTGTTTCTACGTAACTTAACAAACATAATCGTAATCCTAGAATAATGATATTCTTAAACATCCCTGGTCTAGTATTATTGTGGAGTGGGTTGCAATAATACATAACGACTAGCATATGTGAAGACTAATATGAGATATGTAGTCTACATATGGGTACAAGTTGGAAAACTTGTGTACTGGACCGACCCACCATGAGAACACTACATGGATCGTTATATGAGTGTCATAAGTGATTCTCATAGTGATCATGGTTTATGTAGTCCTTCGACCTAAGATCATCAAGGTTCCCTACATGTGAGTCACATACTTTGATACTTTCCTTTGTTGCTCGTAACTGAGTGAACTTGAAGGAGGTCATTGGGTATGTCACATATCATGCGGAGGGATTTGTATGATCAAGATGGGATTTGTCCCTCCTATGTAACGGGAGTGATATCTTCGGGCCCCTTGATAGAGTGAGACTTAGAAAATGCATGGCCATGCTCCGATGAGTTGATATACGATATCAATGTCATCAGTTTACGTTGGTCTACTCGGTAATCAAGAAACCAAAGATTGGGCTATACGAGAGTGACACATTCCATGTCTCGTGCTTAGTCTTGATATCTTGGACAAAGGGACAATGGCATATATCGGTGATGATCATAAAGGTTTAGTCGATTCACCGACAATCTTGTCACTTGGGTAGCAATGATGTGTTGCTAGACACCGCTCATTGCTTATGATCATAAATGTGATTTATGATCATTGCCAACGTGGCAAGAGCCTATTGGGTCGCACACATAAAGCTATTTGGATCATTAGAGTGCATGGGCTAATTATTTGGGTTATGGTTTCACTTTAATTTTGTATTAATAATGGGCCCAAGAGTTGAGCCATTATTAAGCCCGAAATTAAATCCTAATTGGATTAGGGCTTTGAAACCCATTAGGCCTGGAAGTTGAGTCTCACTATAAATACAACTTTTAAGTGAGAAATTCATAGGTCTCCTTGCCCTAGCCTCCAAAAGGGACAGCCACACTCTTCTCTTGCAATTCCTTGGAGGACGCAAGCTAGCACTGTGAACGTAAGAGAAACGCATCTACCGGGATGTGGTGGAAGCGTGGTGATCCTGAGAGGCTCGTGTGGATACCATAGAGAGCCTGAACACGTCAACTGTTCAGGTTTTGTGATTTGACTCTACAGTTGAGTGAGAGATCTCAACCGAAAATTAGGTATGAAAATTTTCGAACACCCGGTTTACCCCGTTTCACTTGGATCCTGGAGGGTTTCGGTTAAATTCTGCTGCGCTGTTTGGCTCCCGAAACCTATCAGTGGTATCAGAGCTACTGGTGAAACCCTAAATCAGGATTGAGTGTTGAATCGCATGATGCTATGTGTTCGGTTACTTTTCAGCCATGATTAATTAGATTGATTCATGATGCATGAAACCGGAATTCGTAATGAACATATGAGATATATGAAGAAATGACACAAATTGGTTAATGAGATTAACCCGAAATTGATAGGTATGAGATACCTATATGGATTAGGATTCTTGCAATAGTTGCAAAAACCCTAGCTTTGTTCGGATTCGGCCTGTTTGGGCACCGAAAGTAAGGTATTTTTGGTGGCTCGAATGGAGGAGTCTCGGGTGCCTACTTGCTCAAAATAGAAGATTTCGGGCTAAGCAATTGTAAGACAATTTTTTGTGCCGGGGGGCGCTGCCCCCCACGCCCCCCGCAAGGGCGGCTCCCCTTGACCCCGTCCGCTGACCGGTCAGCGGAACCACCGCCCACTGACAGGCCAGCGGGACCGCCATATGCGAAGCGCCACATAAATAAAAACTGGTTAATCAACACGTGAAAATTGGCATGCATCTTTATTGAATGAGATTTGACATGATATGCTGATTGGTGTTTGAAGCATGGTGCATGGTTATAGCCCTTGATTGGTTGTACTTGTAAATACGGCCTGCGAGTCGTGCCTTTTCTTATCACTCTCATTGTACATTCTCTTCTCACTTTACTCCCCTCAAATGTAACTCGAGGTTTCTATTATTGATGTAATGGTGCATTATGGGATCAAGGATCATCGAAGGTGGTATGCCCAATGATGTCCAAGGTGGTATGTCCAAGGAGGTGACAACAAAAGGGCAACCAAGAAAGGAAGAGAAAGAGCTTGTGAAGACCCTTTTCTTTTCTTAGGCTTTTATGATATTCTCATTGGCTTGAGAATATCGCATAGTTTGGGCTATAACCATGTCACGTTTACTTTCTTGAACGCATGAGATGCATGTTTTATATTTGTATGTGATGTTTCATATTTGTATGTGATGTATAAGACAACCGGAGATAACAAATTGGTGAGATCAGAAAAAAAAATCCCTCAAAACAAATATTAAGTCATTAAATGTGATGCCTTCCAAATGTTGGCACTCGTCAAGACTTTGATCAACATTAGGTGGGTTTGCCAAAGCAAAGCACCTATGTTCATCTTGGTAAGGCGCGATGGGATAATAGTGATATCCAAACTGCTAACTTTGGGTTCGACTTAACTAAGTCATCCTAATAGGATTAGGGACTTAGAGGCATAGAGTTGGGCTTAAGTTCATGAGATGAGCTTGGACAAGTGTTGTTCACCCAACTATCCAAGAGTTGCATGGGATGCAATTGGCAAAGAGTTGCCTACCTAAATAGCTGTAACTTGAGAGAAAAGCCAAAGCTGACTCAGGTTGTGATCAAATATGGATCTTGGCCCACTAGAATACCTTAGCGCCGAGGTGTTCCGAAATAATATCGAGGGTTATTATTTTGAGGAAAATAGTGGGAGTATCGTTTAATAAAAGTCCTTACTAAATGAATTAAAATACATGACTCTTACACTGCATATTTACTATTGTAGATAACCATGGCACAAAACACATCGACACTTTCGTTGCGATCGATCCTTGAGAAGGAAAAACTGAATGGGACCAACTTTCTCAAATGGTACCGAAACTTGAGGATAGTCCTCAAACAAGAGAGAAAGGCTTATGTCCTAGAGCAGCCCATTCCGAATGAGCCTGCTGCCACTGCTCCAAGAGCTGAAAAGGGATGCTCACAAGAGGCATTCTGATGATGCTTTGGATGTTGCATGCCTCATGCTTATTACCATGGAATCTGAGCTTCAGAAGCAACATGAGAACATGGGGGCGTTCGATATGATCAAACATCTCAAAATGCTTTTCCAAGAGCAAGCTAGGCATGAGAGGTTTGAGACCTCTAAGGCATTGTTTCAGTGCAAGATGTCTGAGGGAAGTCCCGTGGGTCCTCATGTGCTCAAGATGATTGGGTACATTGAGAATCTTGAGAATTTGGGATTTGCTCTTCAGAAAGAGTTGGCTATCGATGTAGTCTTGCAATCGTTGCCTGAAAGCTACAGTCAGTTCGTCATGAACTATAACATGAACGACCTTGACAAGTCCCTCCCTGAATTGCTCAACATGTTGAGAACTGCTGAGCAAAACCTTAAGAAGGCTAAGCCCATTTTGATGGTTCAAAAGGGAAAGGGAAAGGGAAAAGCCAACAAGAAGAAGGATAAAGCTAATGGAAAGTCCAATGCTAGTTCTTCTTCAGCTGCATTGAAACCAAAGGGTGGTGTGGCAAAGGAAGAGGAGTGCTTCCATTGTAAGCAACCTGGACACTGGAAGCGTAACTGCAAGCTCTATCTTGAAGAACTTGCTAAGGAAAAGGGAAGTAAGACTTCCACTTCAGGTATTTTCGTTATAGAGGCTAACTTTTCTACTTCCTCATCTTGGGTATTGGATACTGGATATGGATCTCACATTTGTGCAAATGTACAGGATCTAAGTAGAAGTAGAAGATTGGCCCGAGGTGAAGTGGACCTACGTGTTGGAAATGGAGTAAGGGTTGCTGCCTTAGCCGTAGGGACTTATGTTCTCACTTTACCTAGTGGATTAGTTTTAGAATTAGACAACTGCTACTTTGTGCCTACTATTACGAGAAATTTGATTTCTGTTTCTTGTTTGGACAAGAAAGGTTTTTCATTTATAATAAAGGACAAATGTTGTTCTATTTATTTGAATGAAATCTTTTATGGTAGTGCTCAACTTAGCAATGGGTTGTATGTTCTAGACCTCGAAGATCCAATCTATAATGTGAATACCAAGAAGGTCAGATTAAATGATTCGAACCTGACCTATCTCTGGCATTGTCGCTTGGGCCACATAAATGAGACCCGCATATCCAAGCTCTATAAGGATGGACTCTTGGACTCATTTGATTTTGAATCATATGAGACATGTGAGTCATGTTTGTTGGGCAAGATGACCAAAGCCCCATTCACAGGGCAAAGTGAAAGGGCTAATGACTTACTAGGACTCATACATAGTAATGTATGTGGCCCTATGTCTACACAAGCTAGAGGAGGTTTCCAATACTTCATTACTTTCACTGATGACTTCAGCAGATATGGCTATGTGTATCTTATGAGACACAAGTCAGAATCCTTTGAAAAGTTCAAAGAATTCAAGAATGAAGTAGAGAATCAACTCGGGAAGAGTATTAAAGTGCTTCGATCAGATCGAGGTGGAGAGTACTTGGATCGAGAATTCCTTGACTATCTGAAGGAGTGTGGTATAGTATCACAACTCACTCCACTAGGTACACCTCAATGGAATGGTGTATCTGAAAGGAGAAATCGAACTCTGTTAGACATGGTTCGCTCCATGATGAGTCAAGCTGACCTTCCAAACTCCTTTTGGGGATATGCTCTAGAGACAGCCGCTTTTACACTAAACCGAGTTCCATCTAAATCGGTTCAAAAGACACCATATGAGATATGGAGTGGGAGGCATCCCAATTTGTCTTTTATGAAGATTTGGGGCTGTGACACTTATGTGAAATGTCAATCCTCTGACAAACTAGGGCCCAAATCTAAAAAATGCCTTTTTGTTGGGTATCCCAAAGAAACAAAGGGTTATTATTTCTACAATCCTTCTGAGCAAAAAATGTTTATTGCTCGAATTGGTGTCTTTTTAGAGAAAGAGTTTATCTCTAAAGAAACTAGTGGGAGGAAAGTAGAACTTGAAGAAATTCAAGAACAACAAGGAGACATCGAACCTGAAATAGAACTTGAACAGACACCACAAGATGTTGAGGTTCAAGAGTCTGTTCCTGTAGCACAGAGTCCACGTAGGTCTGGTAGGATTCAGCGTGAGCCTGAGAGATATGGATTTCTCATGACTCATACTGGTGATGTGATGCTCATGGATCAGGATGAGCCCACAACCTACCAACAAGCTATGTTGGGGCCTGACTCTGAGAAGTGGCTAGTGGCCATGAAATCCAAGATGGAATCCATGTATGAAAACCAAGTATGGACTTTGGTTGACCCACCTGAAGGGGTAAAACCCATAAGGTGCAAATGGGTTTTCAAGAAGAAAACTGACATGGATGGTAATGTGATTATCTTTAAGGGACGATTGGTTGCAAAAGGTTTCAAGCAAATTCATGGTATTGACTATGATGAAACTTTTTCACCAGTTGCTATGCTTAAATCCATCCAAATTTTGTTTGCTATTGCTGCACACTATGATTATGAGATATGGCAAATGGATGTCAAAACTGCACTCCTAAATGGAAAGCTACTTGAGGATCTGTACATGACACAACCTGAGGGTTTTGTCACTCTTGAGAATGCCAATAAAGTGTTCAAGTTGCAAAGGTCCATTTATGGACTGAAGCAAGCTTCTCAAAGTTGGAATCTTCATTTTGATGATGCAATCAAAGAGTTTGGTTTTATCAAAAATGAAGATGAACCTTGTGTCTACAAGAAGGTTAGTGGGAGCGCTATTGTCTTCTTGGTGTTGTATGTGGATGACATACTACTCATCGGGAATGACATTCCTGAGCTACAGTCTGTGAAGACTTGGCTAAGGAAATGTTTCTCTATGAAGGACTTGGGTGAAGCAGCCTATGTGTTAGGCATCAGGATCTATAGAGATAGATCTAGAAAGCTTCTTGGCCTAAGTCAAAGTACATATATTGACAAGGTGCTAAAGAGGTTTAGCATGCAAGATTCCAAGAAAGGATTCTTGCCCATGTCACATGGTATCACTCTTTCTAGATCTCAGTGTCCGAGTACAACCGAGGAGAGAGAGCGCATGAGTAAGATTCCATATGCCTCAGCAATTGGATCTATCATGTATGCCATGATATGTACTCGTCCCGATGTCTCATATGCTTTGAGCATGATGAGTAGGTACCAATTGAACCCCGGTGAGAGTCACTGGACAGCTATTAAAAACATCCTTAAGTACTTACGAAGGACTAAGGATGCATTCTTGGTCTTTGGAGGTGAAGATGAGCTCGTTGTAAGGGGTTACACCGCTGCAAGCTTCCAATCCGATAAGGATGATTTTAGATCACAATCTGGTTATGTGTTTTATATTGGTGGTGGTGCTGTCAGCTGGAAGAGTTCAAAGCAAGAGACAGTAGCTGACTCTACAATAGAATCTGAGTACATTGCCGCCTCTGATGCTGCGAAGGAGGCAGTTTGGATCAAGAAGTTCATCATTGAACTTGCAGTGGTTCCAAGCATTGCCGACTCGATAGAGCTCTGTTGTGACAACAATGGAGCAATCGCACAGGCTAAGGAACCTCGATCTCACCAGCGATCCAAACATATACTCCGACGCTATCATCTCATCAGGGAAATCATCGAGAGGGGTGATGTAAGGATATGCAGGACTTCGATAGATAGCAACATTGCTGATCCACTGACAAAGCCCCTTACGCAGCAAAAGCATGATAGCCATTCTAGGTCCATCGGTATTAGATACATGGATGATTGGCTTTTAGTGCAAGTGGGAGATTGTTAGTGTTGTGCCCAAAAAGCCAATCATGAGATGATTGTATTTTTTGCACATTGAGTCATGATATTTTATTAAGGCATTAATCCAACAATTATGTTTGTTGTTTTGTTTCTGCGTAACTTAACAAACATAATTGTAACCCTAGAATAATGAAATTCTTAAACGTCCCTGGTCTAGTATTATTGTGGAGTGGGTTGCAATAATACATAACGACTAGCATATGTGGAGACTAATATGAGATATGTAGTCTACATATGGGTACAAGTTGGAGAACTTGTGTACTGGACCGACCCACCATGAGAACACTACATGGATCGTTATATGAGTGTCATAAGTGATTCTCATAGTGATCATGGTATATGTAGTCCTTCGACCTAAGATCATCAAGGTTCCCTACATGTGAGTCACATACTTTGATACTTTCCTTTGTTGCTCGTAACTGAGTGAACTTGAAGGAGGTCATTGGGTATGTCACATATCATGCGGAGGGATTTGTATGATCAAGATGGGATTTGTCCCTCCTATGTAACGGGAGTGATATCTTCGGGCCCCTTGATAGAGTGAGACTTAGAAAATGCATGGCCATGCTCGGATGAGTTGATATACGATATCAATGTCATCAGTTTAAGTTAGTCTACTCGGTAATCAAGAAACCAAAGATTGGGCTATACGAGAGTGACACATTCCATGTCTCGTGCTTAGTCTTGATATCTTGGACAAAGGGACAATGGCATATATCGGTGATGATCATAAAGGTTTAGTCGAATCACCGACAATCTTGTCACTTAGGTAGCAATGATGTGTTGCTAGACACCGCTCATTGCTTATGATCATAAATGTGATTTATGATCATTGCCAACGTGGCAAGAGCCTATTGGGTCACACACATAGAGCTATTTGGATCATTAGAGTGCATGGGCTAATTATTTGGGTTATGGTTTCACTTTAATTTCATATTAATAATGGGCCCAAGAGTTGAGCCATTATTAAGCCCGAAATTAAATCCTAATTGGATTAGGGCTTTGAAACCCATTAGGCCTGGAAGTTGAGTCTCACTATAAATACAACTTTTAAGTGAGAAATTCGCAGGTCTCCTTGCCCTAGCGTCCCAAAAGGACAGCCGCACTCTTCTCTTGCAATTTCTTGGAGGATGCAAGCTAGCACTGCTAGCGCAAGAGAAACGCATCTGCCGGGACGTGGTGGAAGCGTGGTGATCCCGAGAGGCTCGTGTGGATACCATAGAGAGCCTGAACACGTCAACTATTTAGGTTTTGTGATTCAACTCTACAGTTGAGTGAGAAATCTCAACCGAAAATTAGGTATGAAAATTTTCGAACACCCGGTTTACCCCGTTTCACTTGGATCCTGGAGGGTTTCGGTTAAATTCCGCTGCGCTGTTTGGCTCCTGAAACCCAACACATCATTGGATAAAAGAGATATTATCATAATCAGGAGTAATAGGTGGGATAAAATACCTCTGGACTAGGGTGAAACCTAGTAGTGGGTTATAGAACTTGTAATGCATTATTCATAAATGCGGTAGGCCTAAACACCCGATCAGTGACTTAAAAATAGGGTTAGTGCAACGAGAATAATAAGGAGCCAATCTACATTAGGTAGTACCCCATGGTCTAGGTTAATCATAATGCTATTAAACCAGAAAAAAAACAACAAATAGGAAATTGTAGGGGGATTCAATTCTAAGTATGATGTTTTTAATCGTTGATTGTTTTCATTGTTTTCCATTGCCTACCAATAGTTAGTAGTTTATTTTACTACATTAGTTTAGTTTAGTTAATTCATAGTAGTTAGTTAAACAATTCCTCTTTAATTCCTGGTTAGGTAATAGGGAGATATTAAGTACGGTAGACAACCTCCGTTTTTAAGGAAAAATGATCTTGGTACTTGTCACTACTATGCTTCGACGATAGTGCACTTACCTGTGAGTTCACATATTTGTTTGAGTATAGAAAGATTTGACGTATCCACACTATTTACAAGTATGGTGAAAATAGTTTGTTGTGAACTACAAGCACACCAAGTTTTTGGCACTATTGCAGGGGAACATTTTTTGAGTTTGCTACTTGAAAAATTAATCTCTATTAATCTAGTCATTTATTTTTTTTGTAGTATTTTTCTTTGAATTTCTAGTTATTGTTAGTTTGTTAATTTTTTATTCTTTTCTTGCAAGAATATTCGGTGTATGACTCATAGCTCAGTAAAGTTGAAGTGGATTTGAAATTTGAAAGAACTTTGAAGAGACTCTTGTCTTCAAGAGGTCTCGAGTCTTAACCATAATATTTTGAGTTGGACCAGCAAGGAGAGAATCAGGAATAGTTAATCATGGAGGACTGCAATTAAGCAAGGACTGTGTCAAAATATGCTAAACCTTCTCTTGAAGGAATGAAATTAAGTATGTTAGACTTCTTGTCAATGCCAATAATTTCAAAATCAAGCTGAATATTATTCAGATGGTGTAAAATTGTGTTTAGTTTGATGGCTTGGCAAATAAGGATCCTAATGCTCATATTGCCAGTTTTTTAGAGATATGCAATACATTTAGAATTAATGGAGCCAGTGAGGATAGTATTCGATTAAGACTATTCCCATTTTCATTGAGAGGAAGAGCTAAACAATGGTTAACTTCACTTTCAAAAGGTTTTATTCTGACTTGGAATGCTCTTGCTAAAAAGTTTTTATTGAAGTATTTTCTTCCAACTAAGACTACGAAGTTCCGTAATGACATTTCTGCTTTCAGTCAGATGGATTTAGCAAGGTTGTCAAGATCGGGATCCTACCAATGATCATTCTTTACCATGCAAGATTGGGATTGCAAGATCGAATCATAGATCATAAGTGTCATATGCTAATTCATCCCCACCTTACTACCCCTAGGAGGTTATTCAAGTTTTAAGTTTCATAAGGTGAATTAGCGCATGACAACTAGGATACATAACTTAAATTCTTGTTGCTACCATGGTAAAACTTAAGTGAAGGTTGCAAATTAAACCATTATATGAAGATGTATTAAGTTTAAAGTTTAATGTGTTAAGTTGTGAATTCACCCAAGTAGGCTTACCTTTGGGCCTCCTGGTGCTTGTAGGGTGTGTATGGGTGTGCATAAGTGGATGTATGTGATCATACGTAGTGGGCTTACCTTGGTGTGCTAGGTGTGTAAGCAGGGTAGGCATGTGTGCCTTAGGCGCTGGGTGCCTTGAAGGCCTACTGGTGTGCACTAGCGAGCATGTGTGTGTGCATGCCCGTGTGTGCACTGGTGTGCCTAGGAGGGCTTACCTTAGGTCCTTCTAGGGTGCTCACTAAGTTTCATTAAACATGCATTCTAGATCATACTTTAAGCCATTGTGGTACAAAACATAGCTACCATGCATACAACACTTTTGCCTACTTCACGTAGTGCCTTATGAGGCCTACTTACAAGCCTACTATGTAGTATTAAGGCACATACCAACTCTAAGTCCCTAGGCCAATACTATGCACATACATTTACAAGTTCAAAATTTGGCAATTTAGAGATTACATGGCCAAAATATACACACACCAAAAGTTAGGCTAACTAAGTAGCATGCGTAACACACAGTATAGACTACACTGTCTCAATGCCCACTAACACATTAACTTTCATTTTGATTTGACATCTAGGTAGCATTTCTCTTATAAACCTCCTAGTCTTTACCAAAACTAGGATAGAGCCAAAAGTAGCCAACCCCGTAGTAGCCATTAAAGCCTACAGTTCAATTCACAAGCATTAGTCCATAACATGAACTTTTTAACTTTTCTTCCACAAAGCTACATAGCCGAGCCATACCTCTTTGTAGATAAACCTATAATGAGGTTCCCTAGCACCTATTACTCCATTTTTTTCCTTGAAATGGGCAAAAATAGGGCATGAGCACACTTGTACTCAATAAGGGTTCAATATGGCACCCAGTCCTTACAACGTTCAAAACAATATCATATACATAAACCTCTAATTTCTCCTTCAAGTACCTACAACCAAAGACAAAGAAGACATAAAAGAAGCATAGAATAGTATAATATATGATAACTATACACTTAATATGGGGTAGCACATGCATCCAACAAAGATGCATGCAAAACACACACACCACATACACGGTTTTCACTCAGGACTTAGTACGTTTTTTTCTTTTGATTAAGCATATGATCACTTTGATTATATTCAATTTAATGTTGATCACTAGGTTAATGAACAAGTTCAACCATACTTGATCAAGAACCCTAATGCTTGCCATAACTAAACTACCTAGCTCACCATAGTGTCTTAGCTCATATAGCCCATTTTCTTAGCTCCTGGGATCATTTGGCCATAGCCATCCCCTAGGGCAGTCTTCTTCCCATAAAATTCCAGGTGAATAAGCTTAAATCAAACCCTTAACTAACTCAGATATTGCAGCACAAAGGCAAGAACTCTTCCATGCACCCAACATGCCACCATAGGGCTAAGTAGGAGCTGCCATGCTCGGTTTAGCCTCATTCTCTCCTTTGGTTTCTTTCAGTTGTTTTGCTAGAACTTTAGCCAAGTCCTTGAGGTTATGGTAGCCTTAAGAAATAGATAGGAAGCTGTATTAAGCTGAATTAAATTCAAGAGGTGGGAGGGGTTAAGTCATTTATGCATGGTGACAAAGAATGTTGACAAATTCTTAGCCTTAACCTCCCATGGCCACTAAAGTTATTTAGATCATTCAATTAACATGTTCAGCTCAATTGGTGGGGAAATTTAAGCACCCATCTGGTCTTCAAGTTTGGCCATTTAGGGCATCAAACTTTCACATGCACTTAAAAACCCTTTAGGTGCACTAGAGAGCCCCCTAGTGCACCTCATGGTGTTCATCACTTTTCTTGTGTGCCCTTCACCTCTTTTTCACCTACATTGCAATCTTCATCTTCATTTTAACATTAAGCATCAATCTTTCACAATTTCATATAAGGTACCTGGCTTTAAAGTCTTTACATTCACATGGGTACACACAAAGGGTGTGCCCATGAGCCACCCTATGCCCTTCTCTTGGTGCCCCTCAGAACCCTTAGATTTCTGGGCCATAATTTTCACATTTTGAATTCTTACTTCTAAAGATACCTTGGCACTTAGTTTTAACCATTTTTACTTCACAATGATGGCACTTTTATTCATGTTTCACTTATGTGCACTTAGGGCACTTTTGGGCACCTTATAAGTCACATGACTTCATATGCCTCTTGTATTCACATAGATGACTTGTATCACCTATCTATACAACTTAAGTACTTTTTGTGTACACTCTAATTACAGCCCATGGCTCATATAAGTTACAGGTATGACATTCTTTCCCCATTAAATAATTTGGTCCTCCAAATTCTCAAGCAGTTTAGGAAACAACTCTAGGTATTTCTTGAGCATTTTAGTTTCAATTTCCCATATGGCTTTTTATTCAGAGTGATGAGTCCATTGAATTATCACCATACTTATCCACCTGCTTCATAACTTCCTTACATCCCTAGCTAGAATGTTTGCAGGTTCTTCCTCATAAGTATATTTAAGAGTCATTAGGATGTTAGAAGTTGGTATTGCTTGATGTGGGTCAGATAAATATCTCTTGAGCATGCTGACATGAAATGTATCTTGTATATGACTCAATTCTCAAGGTAAGTTTAGCTTATAACCCACATTCCCAATTCTAGCCAATACCTGAAATGGTCCAATGTATCTTGGAGCCAATTTGCCCTTCTTGCAAAACTTCATGACTTTTTTCATTGGGTATGCTTTGATCCACTCATAATCAACTACTTGAAATTCTAAATCCCTTTTTCTCTTTTGGTTGGCATAGGCTTCTTCTTGATTGTTGGCAGCCTTGATCCTTTCTTGGATCATTTTGATCCTTTCAACATGAATCATTACTAGCCCTATTTCATTCTTATCCTTAGGTTCTTGCCAACAATGAGGAGTGTTACACCTTCTTCTATACAAAGCTTTATAAGGTGCCATCTTTATCACTGAGTGATAACTATTGTTATAGGAGAATTCTATTAATGGTACGAGTTGATCCCACTCTCATTTAAAGTCCAATACATAGCATCTTAGCATGTCTTCAGGAACTTGTATGGTTCTCTCTATTTGCCCGTTTGTTTGAGGAGGATAGGCTGAACTTAGTTTCAGTTGAGTACCTAGTGCCTGATGCAGTAATCTCCAAAATGTTGATACAAATCTTAGGTCTCTATCTGAAATTATGTCATTTAGGATACCATGCAATCTCACTGTTTCTTTAATGTACAATTGTGCTAGCCTATTCAATCGATCAGTGAGATTAATGGGCAGGAAGTAGGCTGAGTTTGTAAGTCTATCCACAATCACCGAAATAGTGCCATGTCTTCTTCTAGTCATAGGCATGCTTACTAGGAAATCCATGGCAATAGATCCCCATTTCCTTTCTAGTATGGGTAGGCTCTGTAGTTTACCCCTTGGTCTCTGATGTTCCACCATATTGGCACACAACACATTTGGATACAAATGTGCCAATTTCTTGTTTCATGTTTGGCCACCAAAAGTGTTCCATCAAGTTTTGGTACATCTTCATAATTCCAGGGTGTATGCTCATTTTACTATAGTGGGCTTCTTTTAAGATTTATTCCCTTAAATCATACCCTTTGGGTACAGAAATCTTGTCTTGGAAATACAGCAATCCTTGCCCATAAGAGAACCCTTCAAATAATTTTCCATGTCTTAAGCCAAATATTCTAGCAAAATCTTTATCTTGTTATTATGCCCTTAGTATCTCTTCCTTCCATGCCTGTTAAATGGTTATTACTTTCAATTGAGCTTTTTCCCATTTTAGCCACTTTTTAGCCAAACAAGTTAGGCTTTAAAGTTCACTTTGTTCTTCTTCTCCTCCATGTTTTAAGATACCTATATATTTCCTGCTCAAGGCATCAACTACTTTATTGGCTTTGCCTTCTATGTACTTAATGGTACAATCAAAATCCTCAAGGTATTCAAGCCATCTCATTTGCCTCATATTCAACTCTTTCTAAGTTGAGGTATTTTAGACTTTTGTGATTAGTGAAGATTTGGAATTTATTACCTAATAGGTGATGTCTCCACTATTTTAAAGCAAAGGCCGTAGCTATTAATTCTAGGTCATGCATTAGGTAATTCTTCTCATGTGGCCTTAACTGTCTTAAACCATAAGCAATGGCTTGTTTATCTTGCATTAATACACATCATAATCCTACAATAGATGCATCAGTATAAACCTCAAAAGGTTTGTTAAGATTAGGCAGTATTAAAACAGGTGTTGAGGCGAGCTTATCTTTAAGCTCTTGCAAGCTACTTTCACGTTCCTTAGACCATTTAAACTTCTGCTCCTTTCTAATCAACTTTGTCAATAGAGTTGCGAATATAGAAAATTTATGTACAAATCTTCTATAATAGCCAACTAATCCCAAGAAACTTCTTATTTCTCTAACATTTTGAGGTTGCTTCCATTGCAAGATACTATCAATCTTTGTTAGGCCACAACCATTCCTTGTCCATTTATCACATGTGTCGCGGAACGGGGTCCCAGCGCCCCAAGTTTGTTGGCTTGTAGGCCTTTAAGGACAATGAATCCCACTTAGTTACTATTGGCTAACTATTACTCGTCAGTAAAATTTAAAACAATTTACGTGCAACTAGTTTCTTAGCCTACCCTGCAAAAGAGATGCGTGCTTTTGTCCTGGCAATGCAATGAATAAGTAAACTATTTGTTAAAAACATTGCTCAAGCATTTCATTTAAAATATGCTTAAATCATGCCAAGACAGTGAAATGCTAGTTACTTTGGCTTCAAGTAATAGTTTATGCACATTTAATATCACTAGCATGCACCCAAATGTTACTCAATGATTTTACACCACAATACCTAACTAAGATCCTTTACTTGAGCCCCATCTTTGAGTTATCAAAGCTCTAAGTGCAAGCCCTTCCTTAGTCCTTGTGCACCATTTAGCCTCTACACTGTAAAGGCATAAAACTTAGTCAGTACGTAGCTTAGTCCATAAGTAAACTTAGAGTCACTAGGATTCTAGAGAAAGAATACCTGCAAAAAGAGAAAGCTTAGCCCACAGCTATCCACTAATTGTTAAGCCCGATGTTAGAACCTGCACAACAAATTTAAGGGAGTGAGTACATGAATGTACTCAGTAAGGGTCCCTTGGGGTACCTGTAAAGAAGATAGTAGCAAGCCAGCATGCAACCATGACAAACAAAAAATCAAGCAGCCAACCAACAAGCAACTCAAGACAACAACATGGAAGATATACAATGCATGAATGTATGGTATGTAATTCACACAATCCTTAGGACTTCTTGCACACTAAGTGCCTTATACTTGCCGTGAGCCTAAACAACGGAGGTGCATGAGACACTGGAACTCATATCTCGAATACTTTACCTCCCTTAAGTCCCACTTACAGGTCCTAGAGTAGGTCATCACCTCCTCTCAAACTTACCCACCTTACCCATAATTTATTGTACAGGGTAGCCATCTTATGTGGTTTAACTAGCCAAACCCTTAGAGTTTGGCTTAGAGCTCCTTAGTGGCTCACTTACCAAACCAAATGGTTCAATTAGGATCTTCTTAGGTTTCTTATTCAATTCTGTTATGTTTGAGACCTTTTTCTTCTAAGCCAATGTAGCCTCTGAAACTGACTTAATCCCTTTTAGTGCCCACCTGACAACTTGAGCATTTTTAGCCGTTAGCCACTCTACTTAGCTCTAACTTAACCATCGTACTTAGCTACCTCTTAAATAATGCATAATTCTTAACTTAGAAATGCGCCTAAGACCCAACTAAAGCTACGGGACGTCTTAAATTAGCCTAAGGATGATAACCGAGAGTTTGAGCATTCTTAGGATTGTCACACCCCACACAGGCCCTGGCCTAAGGACACTCGTGTACCACTCACCAATAACTCGCTTAAGGCTGCCAACTAACAAGTTTCTTAAGTGTTGTTCTTAACTGACTAATTGGCCAACCTTTGTTACTGGACTTTAAGTCTTATTTTCGTAAGGTAATGGGCTTGGGAGGTAGCCCAGGACGCTTTTGGGGGGGTACATGTTTATTTTCTTGCAACAGAAGTAAGGCCTAATACAACTATCTTGCAAAACAAGCAAGGGTGTAATTTTGATAACTTGCATAACAAGCAAGGCATACACTCATACAGATAAGTGTCTAGGATGTGTGCAATCAAGTGTACCACTTAGTACATGACAACCAAGAAGCCCAAGATACCATAAGGTTTGAAAATTCAAGTTTAGATGCAAATGAGCATTCGGCCAAGAGTAAGGAAATGGAAATTCATGACTTAAAACACATTCCACATTCATATAAACATGCCACACATTGGCCCATAAACATTCATCATTTACATGTCCAAAACCACATTAACAAGCATAACTTGGCATTCCAAGGCACTCCAAGTACCACAAAACCTAAGTATACCCGAGACTACACATACATATACACAACCAAAAGTAGCCTACAGAGCATACAAAACATGGCTACTTGCCAAGATTCACCAAGGTTCAAGTTCACCAAATTATGCTTACAAGCCGAGACCATTACTCTCCAAATAAGACCTTAGGTGTGCCATAGAGTAAGACACACTACAGCACAAGTCCTATAGCCATATTCATTGTCATAAACATGAAAACCACTATAAGAGCAATAGTCCATATGTTGTTCACCTAAACAATCCCACTCTAAACAAGCCTGCACAAACTTAAAACATAAGTTTCAGCCGAAACCTTGAACAAAGACTTGTAATGTATTAACTTAATCAAGCCAAGCACAACATTGGCACATACCTTAGCACACAAGCACTACTCACACGCAAGCCAATAACCAAGCAAACACTACTCAAGCCGAGAATCCTTTCCTGAAACACAAAAGTATGGGCAATGAGTAACAATTACTCAGTAGAGTTCACCACCTTAACAACTCAATTAAGAGTCTATTTAGTTAAGCCGAGTATCAAACTCAAGACTTAACCTCCTCAAGCTCATAGTGCCCTGCAAAACAAGACATGAAAATACCAAAACTACAACAATATACAACATACTAACATAACCGAGACATATAGGCATAAGTATTAATGTAAAGGGGTTAGCAAGCACATGGAAACACTCAAGCACACATGATACACACTCACACACCACAATGACCATTCGGCCGAAACCATAGCATGTGCCCTTGTGCACCATTGCACTCATACTTCACCATTTTAGTCCACATCCACTAGTGCTCCAAAATGCCTAGCAAATTGGCCTCATTCACTAGGATTTCTAGCACATGACAATAGTTGATTAGCTAATCAATACTCAAGAACTGAATCATCTCAATAAGCCCATCAAGTAACTAAGGTCATTTAGCATGATTAACCATCACTTAGCCACTTTATCACGTGAATCATTGTATATTACCAAGCAAACAAGCAAATTAGTGAACCCTACCTTTTCAATCAAAGCTTGAGCTTCTCGGTTATGCTTGAGTCCAAAATGTGTCCTTCAATCAAACTTCCTAACACATTTCAACTATCACTTAATCACAAAAATCACTTGTTCATGGACAAATTTCTAAGGAAACCAAGTGAACTATGATTCTTTACCTCAAAACGCAGCTCGAATGTCTCGGTTTCACTTGGGCTTTCAAGAACCGAGCTTGATTCATCAATGGCAGCACTTCAAGGAGTTGGAATCATGAAATCAAAGCTTGTTTCCTCACTCAAACTTCAATCCTCCTCCCTTTGGCTTTAGCCCAAAACCATTTCGGCAAGAACTTCAAGAACACAACAAAGGGGAGCCTTGACCGAAATGATCACCTTTTGTTTAAGTGGTTACATGCACATCTGGTTATGTGCCAATTGGGACGTAAATGGTTTTAATTCCCGTAATGGTCTCCAACTTATTTGCATGGCTCATTTAACCCTCCAAGATTCCATAACTTCATTTTAGTCCTTAAAATATAGGTACCTTCCATCCTTAACATTGTTTCATGGCTTACATTGCCAAGCATTAATCAAAAGGGTTAAGAGTGGCCATTACCCCAAATGCATGTCTCGGCCAAGTACCAAGAAAATTGCTAATTAGTCAAATCAAGGAAATGATGGCTTAATTCCTTAGTGGGGGACAAGATTTGACCGGTTATAAAGGAAATTACCAAAATTTGGTCTAATATCCCACTAGTCCCCATACAACTTTGCATGGCCGAAAGCTTTCATTCTTGATTTGTAATTTCACTAGCATCACTTGTTCAAGTGTGCATTGTAGTCTTCCAACTTTGTTTTCCTGCAACAACTCCATGTCTATATTTCTTTGTGCATTTGGGACCCAATAGTTCTCAATTTAGCACATACACCACTGCCCCCATGTTTAAACAACTCTCCATGTGTTTCATAACATTTCTTTTGTTTTCTTGGCCTGGGCCAAGCACTAGGAAAATGAACCTAACAAGGATGCCCCGAGCTTGAGGGGCTAATGCCTTGGCGACGCTGTTGGTGACACATCACCAAAGGCATCAATGCTCTAGAATCCTAATGTCTAACGGCGACGCGTCACCAATGCATTTACAGCATTGTGCGATAGCATGCGAACTTGCACGAAACTTACTCAAACTTTCTCATCCCAAGTCCGATTCACATGGGTCTTGTTTCTAATTCATTCCCACACATAACACTACATTTCTATGCATTATTTAAGTTAAATTAACTTGAACCCTAATCTCAAACTCAGCCATGAAGCAAGAATCGAAGCACATGCTCACTTGAGCTTAACCAAGCTTTCTTGAGTTCCAATCATAAAACCAACGTCATATGGCCCCAAGAACCTCAAATCAAGACCCTTTATAGCTATACCAACAACTTAGAACTAGCCCAAATAAAACCAAGAAGCTTACCTAAGGTTTCAAGTCCAAAACAAGCATCAAAGAGCTACTAATGGGAATTTGAGGCTTCTTGTAATCACCTTGGGGCCTTCAAATTCAATGGGAATTTGTAGAATTGAGGTGCTTTGGAGTAGAAATTCTGGTGGAGAGAGGAAGCTACTAATTTTTAGGAAAGAAAGAAAATGGTAAAGGAAGTCAACTAACCTAAAAATATCCTGACTCCCCCACTAAGGCATACTTCTTGTTTTCTTGCTCCTTGATCCTCAAGTTCTCATTTGTTTTACTTTGGTTGCCAAACACTCACCCAAAACTATCTTCCTTTTGTCCTAAAGGATGCCCAAGAGCCTCTTACACTTGGCCTCTTGGACACTTAAGCCATTTAAGACATAAATGGCTCGATTAAACACTTAGTGCAACTTTGTACTCTTTTCCTTAAAATACGATTCTAATAGCTAGGATAACTAAGGCTCTTGACTTAACAAGGCCAAATTCCTTACATGACCCTAATTTCATCAAAATTATAGTCATATTATTCACTAGGATCAAAATTACCATTTTGCCCCTTTTTAACTTTTAGGTGCCAAACCACACTTAGGAACTCACTTACTTAGCTAAGCTCATCTTTCATGCTTAACAAAGTGCTAACTTGAGGTACTTAATTTAAAAACACTTAAATAAAATGAAAAAAAATACTTACTTGGTTAAGACCCATCATTAACTAGGAGAGTCATCACATCCTCCCCTCATTAAGAAATTTTGGTCCTCCAAATTCTGACTTAGTCGGGCGAATTCACTTGGATATTGCCTTAGCATATCATGCTCGGTGTCCCAAGTGGCCTCTTCCTCCCTATGGTTAAACCATAGTAACTTGACCATTAGGATCCGTTTTGTTCTGAGTTTCCAAACTTGGCGGTCAAGAAACTTGATGGGGCGTTCTTCATAACATAAGTCCTCTCTTATTAGAATGATGGGTGGGGTCAACACTTGGTCAAAATTCACAATGCATTTCCTTAAGGAACTCACATGAAGTACATTATGAACATGGGTTAAACTTGGTGGCAAAGCCAACTGATAAGCCACTTTTCCCACCCTTTCAAGGATTTTGAAAGGACTAATTTATCTTGGAGCCAACTTACCCCTTTGGCTAAACCTAACCACACCTTTCATCAGGGAAACCTTAAGGAGTACTTTGTCTCCTACCTCAAACTCTAAGTCTTTCCTTCTCACATTGGCATACTTGGCTTGCTGGTCCGAGGCAGCCTTGATCCTTACTTGGATCAACTTAATCTTTGCCATGGTCTCGGCAATGATTTCTAGACCAACAATTACTTCATCAGCCTTATCTGCCCAACAATGAGGCATCACACACTCATGCCCATACAAAGCTTCATAGGGCACCATGTTAATAGCTTCTTGATAGCTATTATTATAAGCAAACTTAATCAAGTGCAGATGCTGGTCCCAATCCCTTCTAAAATCCATTACACAACTTCGTAACATATCTTTTAAGGTTTGGATCACCTACTCAGTTTGCCCGTCGGTCTGAGGGTGCTAAGCAGTACTTAGGTTCACAGCGTAACCCATAGCCTTTTGAAAGGCATTCTAAAACCTTGAGACAAAACAGGGATCTCTATCAGATACAATCTGATCAGGGATTCCATGGAGTCTCACCACTTCCTGGATATACAATTAGGCCAACTTCTCCATCGTGTAAGCAATATTAACGGGGATAAAGTGTGCAGACTTTGTCAACCTATCCACCACCACCCAAACTAAATCATGCTGACTTCTTGTGTTAGGCAACCCAACACAAAGTCCATGGTGATGGATCCTCACTTTCTTTCTGGGAGGGGCAAACTTTGCAATGTTCCTTCTGGTTTTTGGTGCTCTGCCTTCACCATTTGATAGGTGAGGCTCTTAGACACATTCATATATGTCCCTCTTAAACTTTGGCCACCAAAAATGAGTCCTAAGGTCAAGGATTTTATTCACACCAGGGTGAACGTTGAGTTTACTTGTATGTGCCTCTTGCAACACCTGTTGCCTTAAGTCACTTGGCACATAGAGTCGGTCACCATAGTGAAGCAACCTATCTTTGTATTGAAATTCCTTTAGCACAGTACCATGCCTTTCCTCCCTAGAAACTCTCTTCAAATTTGGGTCATTGTCCTGAGCTTCCTTAACCTTGGCCAGCCACGCTGACTGGATCTCAAGGATCGTGACTTGAGCCATTTCCTAGTATCGCCACATTTCAAATAATACTGTGAATTGTTCCATAATGGGATTTTTTGAGGTACTTGCCACTTGATCCTTGGAGAGAATCACCCCAAAATACTTACGGCTCAAGGCATCAGCAACCACATTACCTTTATCAGAACAATAGTCTATTGAGCAATCATAATCCTTGATATACTCGATCCATCTTCTCTGCCTCATGTTAATGTCCTTTTGGGTAAATAAATACTTTAAATTTTTATGGTCCATAAAAATCATAAAGGACCTTCCCATAAGGTAATGTCTCCAGAGCTTTAAGGCAAACACAATCACCGTTAACTCAAGATCATGCACCAGGTAGTTCAACTCGTTAGGCCTTAACTGCCTAGATCTATATGCAATCACTTGCTTATCCTGCATCAACAAACATCCTAATCCTTCCCCAGATGCATCAATGTATACCAAAAAAGTCTCATGCGGATCTAGTAAGATTAAGATGGGAGCAGAAATGAACCTCTTCTTAAGCTCCTAGAAACTTTCCTTACACTTAGAAGGCCAGATGAACTTCTGTGCCTTCTTTGTCAAGGCAGTCAATGACGAAGCTGTCACAGAAAATTTCTTAATAAACCTTCGCTAATAGCCCGCCAAACCCAAGAAACTTCAAATTTTAGTTACAGTTGTTGGGCGTTTCCACTCCACCACTGCCTTTACCTTTTCTGGGTCTACACTTCATCCCTGAGCATTTATGATATGTCCAAGGAAAAGAATTTCACTTGCCTAGAATTGGCACTTAGATAGTTTTGCATAATATTGGTTATCCTTAAGCACTTGCAAAGGTATCTTTAAATGTTCCTCATGTTCACGGGGAGTTTGAGAGTACACCAATATATCATCAATGAACACCTCAACAAACTGATCTAGGTAAGGCCTAAAAATCCAATTCATGGAATCCATGAAAACTATAGGAGCATTGGTCACTCCAAATGGCATAACTGTGTACTCATAATGCCCATACCTAGTCCTGAATGTAGTCTTTGGTATATCTTCACCCTTCACTCTTATCTGGAAATATCCAGACCTTAGCTCTATTTTGGAAAAGACCTTTGCTCCTCTTAACCTATCAAATAAGTCATCAATTCTGGGCAATGGGTATTTGTTCCTTACAGTCACTACATTCAGTTTCCTATAATCTATTCACAACCGTAAGGTTCCATCCTTTTTCTTTACAAACAACACCAGAGCACCCCATGGGGAAACACTTGGCCTTATAAAGCCGTTCTCAAATAGTTCTTCTAACTGCTTTTTCAGCTCATCCATTTTAGGTGCTGACATCCTGTATGGGGGTATGGAAATTAGTCCTGCCCCAGGCTGTAAGTGTATGGAGAATTCAATCTCCCTACTTGGAGGTAATCCTGGGAGGTCTCCAGGAAAAACTTCTGGAAATAGAATGGCTATTGGAGTTTTCTTGAGTTACTCCTTGACTGCCACCCCATTTAGTGAGTAAGTCACTTCCTCACTCGCAATGAGAATGGACTCTATCAACTTGAGGTGCAAACTCTTAGCACTACTTGCCAAACCGCCCATGCACGTCACGCTTACCCCTAAGGCATCCCCAAGGGTCACTTTACAACCTGCACAGTTGATCTGGGCCTTATACCTACTTAATCAATCCATTCCAAGAACATCATAAGGGATCGAAGTCAAAACCCAAAGGTCACACAAAAACCTATGACCTCCTAATTCTAAAAAATACCCCTTTACCATTTCATTGGTGAAAACAACATTTCTTCCAATAGTCTTAATAAATCTCATCTCATCCATCAAAGTTCTTTGTAGTTCAAACTTGACAACCATGCTCAAGGAAATGACATAATCAAATAGAATCCTAATACTACTGTCCTGAACATTAAAGTTACCTTGCACAGTTGTGGGCTCTCTGGGTGCCTAGCCCGTCAAAGCAAAGACACGTGGTTGCACAGGGACTCTGGCAGATGCATTTCCATCTCCTAAGGCTCCCGGTCTTCCTTGACCTTTGTCTTGCCCAAGCCTTGGGCACTCTATAGCCCAATGTCTAGGTTGACCGCAGCAATTACAGAGATCGATCCCAAAGGTGCAAGGATTGTTACCATGAAACCTCTGACACTTAGGACAACGGCCCTTCCCAATCTTCTTGGCTTTCTTGGAATGGCCTTGGTCCCCTCTTGGGTTAGGCCTCTTGTTCGCCAACCTTGAGTGCACCGAGACCCTTGGCTCAATGGCCTTAACCTTCGGTTTTGCCTCCATCAACTCCTTTTCCAATGCTAACGCCTTTTGAACAGCCTCATGATAGGTTTGAACTCCAATCACCGTCAAGAAACTCCTTAACTCCGCCTTAAGTGCACGAATGAACTTCTTTGCCTTAAGTTCATCCTTCCCAGCCAAGTAAGAAGTATACCAGAAAAGAGAACTAAACTTCCTTTCATACTCATGGACCGTCAAGCTTCTTTGAATCAACTCATCAAATTCAATCCTCTTTTGATCTTGGGCCGCCTCAATTGAATTCATCCTAGAATTCCTTCTCAAATTCAGTCCAATCAAGTTCTTTGGGCTTTTGCCCGGGTCTACCTTTATTGTAAGGGTTAAGTCTCTCCATGACATCTTTCCACCACAAGGAAGCCTTGCCTTCCAAGAAGAAAGGCACCAAATCCATCTTGGCTTTGTCATCCAACTTCATGTTCTTAAAGATTTCGTTAATTTGATACAACCATCCTTCAACCGTAGTGGGATCTCCTACACCATTGAACTTTGGAGTATTGATATCTCGACATATCGAAACAAGCCCCATATGGTCCGGAATAACAAGTCTCCTCCTTCTTCTTTGTGGATGGATATCCTCTTCATCTTCTTCCTGATTGTCCTCTTCGAAGTCCACTTGAGCACGCTCATTCACTTGCTTTTGACCTTGCACGTGCCCCTGGGGTAGGGGATTTCTCCCTTGACCTTGGTGCACCATTAGGCCTTGGTGCACGTTGGCCTTTACCCCATTAGGGTCCTCCAAGGCCTCCCCTCGATTTGGAGGTTGAGCATGCTCCTCAAGCAGGATAGCCATTCCATGTAACATCCGGTCCATCGACTCATTGAGTCTCCTAAACAATGAAACCACTTCTCTCACGTCTGCGCCATTGGGATCACTAGTTCCCACACCAAAATCCTGAGCCTCAGCAACAGCACCTGACTGAATATTAACCATAATACCTGCAACCCAAGCTAGAAGACCATACCCAGAGCAACTCATAAGCAGTACTAACCACACTTAGCATAAGGAACACTTAGATCTTAGTTCACTTATTGCATCTACTAGGACCATTGACCCGCTCTGATACCAAATTGTCGCGGAACGGGATCCCAGTGCTCCAATTTTCTTGGCTTGTAGCCCTAAGGGACTATGAATCCCACTTAGTTACTATTGACTAACTACAACTCATCCTTAAAAGTTAAAACAATTTACGTGCAACTAGTTTTTAGCCTACCCTACAAAAGAACTGCATGCTTTTGTCCAAGCAATGCAACAAATAAGTAAACTATTTGTTAAAAAAATTTCTTGAGCAAGTCATTTAAAACATGCTTAAATCATGCCAAAATAGTGAAATGCTAGTTACTTCGGCCTCACGTAATAGTTTGTGCACATTTAATATCACTAGCATGCACCCAAAAGTAACTCAATGGTTTTACACCACAATGTATCCTAATAAAGGTAACACCTTAGTAAACATGGTACTATATACATAAGACAAAAATCTAACTAAGATCCTTTACTTGAGCCCCACCTTTGAGCTATCAAAGCTCCAAGTGCAAACCCTTCTTTAGTCCTTGTGCACCACTTAGCCTCTACACTATAAAGGCATAAAACTTAGTTAATATGTAGCTTAGTCCACAAGTAAACTTAGAATCACTAGGATTTTAGAGAAAGAATACTTGAAAAAAGAGAAAGCCTGGCACACAACTATCCACTAGTTGTTAGGCCGATGTTAGAACCTGCAAAACAAATTTAAGGGAGTGAGTACATGAATGTACTCAATAAGGGTCCCTTGGGGTACCTGCAAAGAAGATAGCAACAAGCCAGCATGCAACCATGACAAGCAAAAAATCTAGCAGCCAACCAACAAGTAACTCAAGCCACTCTACTTAGCTCTAACTTAACCACCCTACTTAGCTACCACTTAAATAATGCATAATTCTTAACTTAGGAATGAGCCTAAGACCCAACCAAGGCTACGAGACGTCTTGAATTAGCCTAGGGATGATAACTGAGAGTTTGAGGCATTCTTAGGATGCCCCAAGCTTGAGGGACTAATGCCTTGGAGATGCCGTTGGTGACGCGTTGCCAAAGGCATCAACACTCTGGAATCCTAAAGTCTAACGATTATGTGTCACCAAATGGCATCACCAACGGCGATGCGTCGCCAACGCATTTACAGCATTGTGCGACAGCATGTGAACTTGCACGAAACTTGCTCAAACTTTCTCATCCCAAGTCTGATTCACATGGGTCTTATTTCTACTTCATTACCACACATAACACTACATTTCTATGAATTATGTAAGCTAAATTAACTTGAACCCTTACCTCAAACTCATCCACGAAGCAAGAATCGAAGCACATGCTTACTTGAGCTCAACCAAGCGCTCTTGAGTTCCAATCCTAAAACCAACGTGATATGGCACCAAGAACATCAAATCAAGACCCTTTCTAGCTATGCCAAAAACTTAGAACCAGCCCAAATAAAACCAAGAAGCTTACCTAAGGTTTCAAGTCCAAAACAAGCATCAAATAGCTAGATTGAAGTAAGAACACCAAAATGGAGCTTGAGGCTTCTTGTAATCACCTTGGGGCCTTCGAATTCAATTGAAATTTGTAGAATTGGGGAGCTTTGGAGTAGAAATTCTGGTGGGGAAAGGAAGCTACAAAGTTTTAGGAAAGAAAGCAAATGGTAAAGGAAGTCAACTAACCCAAAAATATCCTAACTCCCCCACTAAGGCATACTTCTTGTTTTCTTGCTCCTTAACCCTCAAGTTCTCATTTGTTTTACTTTGGTCACCAAACACTCACCCAAAACCATCTTTCCTTTGTCCTAAAAGATGCCCAATAGCCTCTTACACTTGGCCTCTTGGACACTTAAGCCACTTAAGACATAAATGGCTCGATTGAACACTTAGTGCAACTTTTTACTCTTTTTTTTCAAAGATGGTTCTAATAGCTAGGATAACTAATGCTGTTGACTTAACTAGGCCAAATTCCTTACATGACCCTAATTTCATCAAAATTATAGTCATGTTATTCACTTGGGTCAAAATTACCTTTTTTCCCCTGTTTGATCATTAGGTGCCAAACAACACTTAGGAACTCACTTACTTAGCTAAGTTTGTCTTTCTTACTTAACAAAGTGCTAACTTAAGGTACTTAATTTAAAAACACTTAAATAAAATTAAAGAAATACTTACTTGGTTAAGACCCATCATTAAGTAGGAGAGTCATCACAACATGGTATAAGAATTCAATCTGGTTTGTCCATAAATGGCATTTACTCAACTTGCCATACAATTGATCTTTCTTTAACAAGTCTAACACCATTCTCAAGTACTTTTTGTCTTCTTTCTTATCCTTTGAATATACTAGGATGTCATTTATAAAAATCACTACAAAGTGGTCCAAATAAAGTCTAAATATCCTTTACATCAAATCCATGAAAAATACTAGGGCATTGGTAAGCCCAAAAGGCATTACTATATATTCAAAGTGACCATATCTTATTCTGAAAGTAATCTTAGGAATGTCACCTTCCTTGACTCTCAATTGGAAGTATCCAAATCTTAGATTAATCTTTGGGAAAACTGGAGCTCTCTTAAGTTGATCAAATAAATCCCCAATTCTACAAAAAGGGTATTTATTTTTTACAGTCATAGTATTGAGCTTTCTGTAACCAATGCATAACCTAAGTGTCTCATCCTTCTTTTGCACAAATAGCACTCATGCTCCCCAAGGGGACACACTTAGCCTGATTAGTCATTTTTCAAGGAGTTTGTCTAATTGCTTATTCAATTCATTCATCTCCGAAATAGCCAACCTGTAAGGAGCAGCAGATATAGGAGAAGCTCCTGGATCTAAATTATATTTCAATTTTTGGATTTTGGATTTACGTTAGATTTTATATCTGAATTAGATTTGAAATTTTTTTTATACTAGATTCAAATTTTGTATTTTTTTTAAGTTTTTGAAATAATGTAAATATTTTATGTTATTAATATATAAAATATAAAATATTATATATGATCTGGTGTAATAATATATAATATAAAATAATATCATTACAAAAATATATAAAAAATTGAATTAAATATAAAATATAATTTTAGTAATATATAAAATAAGTCATTAATTATTTTTACATTTTTAAAAAACAATTTGCAATGGCTTGGCTATTGGTTGGCTAAGTTGTTGATATTTTTCCAACGGCCAATCCGTTGAAAAACTGGTAAGCTGTTGGAAATTGTTTCTCATGGTTAGGCCGTTGGAAATTTTAACGACTCATAATCCAACAGTCTAGCTGTTGGAAATACCAACAACCAATTTTTTAAAGTCGTTGGAAATTTATTTTCCAATGCATGATTTACCAACATACCAATTTTCAACAGCCTCATGTTGGAAAATCAAATTTCCCAATGTGAGGCTATTCGAAATTATCCTTTTTTTAGTTGTGTTGGTGCCGTTACAGCACCCCGATAGTATTACTTAAGCAAAACTTAATTAACTTGGGTTTGGATTTTTGAAACATTGTCTTAACTTCTAGGACTTGTCTTGACCTTCTAAGATAAAGATTTACCATTTTGCCCTCGAGCATATCTAGTGCCATAAATCACTCAGAACCAACCAAACCTTAAATAAATAACTTGATTTTGCTTATTCATCTCTAATTAAGGTATTTATGGTTGGGATTTTTCTTACTTACCTTTTTCATCAAGCTTTCCACTTCGATGGCGGTAACAATTAAGGAATTGGCAACATTACTACAGCCAAAGGAGTTTGTTATTCACACTGATGACCAATCTCTCAAACATCTCAAGGGTCAAGGTAAGTTGAACCATATACATCCAAGATGGATAGAGTTTATTGATTCTTTTCCTTATACTATCAAGTATAAATAAGGCAACGAAAACATTATGGCTGATCCACTATCTAGAAGGTACGCTTTAATAAATACTCTAAATGCTAGATTGCTTGGTTTTGAGTTCTTGAAAGAGTTGTATGCACAAGATCTTAATTTTGGTGAGATGTATGCTAATTGAGCCAAAATTGCTTTTGATAAGCTTTATTAAGTATATAGCTTTCTTTTTAAAGAAAACAGGTTGTGCATAACATAAAATTCATTGAGAAAGTTGATTGTTAAAGAGGCATATGATGGCGACATCATGGACCATTTTTAGGTCATTAAGACATTAGAAGTGTTGAAGGAATATTTTTATTAGCTTTGCATGAAGTGGTATATGGAATAGGTTTGTGAGTAATGTCTTGTGTGTAAAAAGGCTAAGTGAAAGCAAACTTTTCATGGATTACGTACTCCTTTACCTATTTTATCTCATCCTTGGAGTAATTTATCTATAGACTTTATTATAAGACTTCACAAAATAAAAAGGAGATGAGATTATTTTGTCGGTGTGGATAAGTTCTCAAAGATTAGGGCTGAGTTAAGCTTAGTAAGAGAAAAACCAAGCTTGCCTCGACTAGCATATTTGTTATTCATGTTCAACTCGAGCTCATGAGGGAATTTAGATTTCTTGTTCAAGCTTGGCTCGAAAACAGATTCTGCAGTTTGACAAAAGTTTGACTCGGCTCAAATTACTTTTGAGGACAAATGTTGTTGTTTGACACAAAATAGATATATTATATTACATTTGCAGTAATACATGTGCCTTTGCCATAACTCACCAATTCATCAAATAAAAAATTATAACAAAGACAAATAGTAGCTACTTTTCTGGAAGCAAGTCACCTAATAAAACTTTTAAACTGTGTACGAAAAAATAAAAATTCTAAACTATAATAAATAGAAAAATCCATAACAAAAATAAACTTGAACAATTTAGTGTGTCACAAAATGAAATTTGAGCCTCTTCTTTGTATAATTCTATCTCCTGAGAAAAAGTAACCTAAAATACATACATACATACATACATATATATATATATATATATGAAACTAAATGTTGGTGCTTTTACAACTAAGTTATTGGTAAATAAAAATCAAAGCAATAATGAAATAGATATCAAACCAAGCATACTTCCAATTGAGCAATTTCATCATCATGCTAAAGTACCATAGTTTGTAAAATAAGTCAAATATAAAAAAAATAACCATAAAAAGTACTAGAACACTGTCAATAAAATCAAACAATTTCAATAAAGCACCGAGATACTTAATAATTGGACAATTGACCTCTAAAGGTTTGTTCTCTCCAAGATCAGCACGTATCCAATCTCCAGCACAAATTAAAACTTCAACAGTTTCTAGCTTCAAGGAACTTCTGTATTGGTTAAGAGCTCTACCACCAGCACTAAATGCTGATTCAGAAGCAACTATAGAGATGGGTATGGATAATATGTCTCTCGCCATGGTAGAAAGAATCTGAAACTTGAGAGTTTTGCTTTTCCACCATTGTAAGGCATCAAACTTTTCATCGCCTTGTTAACAAAATCACCTTCCTCCAAATATATATCCAAATTAGATTTAGAAGGCAAAACCGTGTCTGATTCTTGAGCCCAAAGATCAAATTCAGTTAAAAATTTGCTCTTTCCATTAAAGGCACCTATATTTGCAGCCCACAACTACTACCACCAACACTAGTTTGAAGATTAGCAGAGGCAGTGCTACTTGAAGCATACGAAGCAACATACTCAGAGTAAAGCATTTTTTGGAAGCAGAACTCAATTATTAAGTTCATTTTATATCGAGGATCCAAAATAGCAACAATTGCCATCAATAAATTCCATTCGCCCCAATATTTATCAAATTTTTGCTTCATTTTCTTTACCATGTCTCTAATGTAGTCTCTTTCATCTAGAAGATTTTCACTCAAAATTTGTTTAATTTTCCAAATTTCTAGAACAAACAAATTAGCAGTAGGGTAGTGCACACTAGAGAATGCATTTGTAGAACCATGAAATATCTCGAATATCTTGTAACTTCTATTGCTTGCTGCCAATCTTCTACAAAAGGTAACCATTGATAATAAGGATCTCTTTCTTGATATAATGGAAATACTTCTCTAAACAATAAAGCTGACTCTAGCATAACATAAGTTGAGTTCCAATGACTGGGTACATCCAAAACCATTGTTTTTGAACGTGTCAATTCCAACTGCTTGACAATCTCATTGAACCTGTGAAGTTTTGAAGGTGACATTTTAAAATATTTCACATTTTCATGAACATTCTCAATGACAAACTTTATTTCACTTAAACCATCTTGCACCATTAAGTTCAAAACATGCACACAACATCTAACATGAAAAATTTTTCCTTTGAAAAATAACTTTCCTTTCCTTGAGAAATTGTCTTTCAAATTTTTCGCAACAAGATCATTTGATGATGCAATATCCAAAATGATTGTAGATACCTTATTCTCAATCCCCCATTCAATCAAACACTTAAAGATACAATCAACAATACCAAACCTAGTGTGTGGAGGTGGCAACGGACAAAAAATCAATATATGCTTTTGCAAGTTCCAATCAAAATCCATGTTATGTCCAGTGAGACAAAGATATCCAATAGTCTGATTTGAAGTCCATAAGTCAGCAATAAGACTGATCCTATCGATTATCTCTAACGTGCCTTTTAATTTGTTATTTTCAATAGAAAACACTTTCATGCAATCACTTGTCAAGGTTGCCAATGAGTATCCTTCAAAATGAGGATTAATGGCCTTTAGTAGAACAACAAAGAGCTCATGTTCCATTATCTTAAAAGGATACTCATGAACTATAACCATTTTAGCCATAAGCTCTCTAATCCTATCTTTGTCATACTTATAACTCATGAAATTTCCAACCATACCTTCAATTCCTTTTGGTTCCACAGCCAATTGTTGCTGCTTCTTATTATTCACATGATGAATGGCACAAACCTTAATGTGTCAAAGAAATTGGGTGGTTGAACCTCTATCATTGATTTTCAGTAGTGCCTTGCAATGGATGCATTTTGCCTTCTTAATTCCATCCGCAAACTTAACTTTTTCAAACTCTTTCCAGGCTTTAGACTTTCTTGTTTTGCTTCTAATAACATTGTTCTCATCCTTGTTGTTTTTTTTCATTATCCTTCACATTAACTGGAACTTCTTTCCCTGCTAGTATTGACAAAAATCAAAGTAACTAGCAGCCATGAAAAGAATCACATTATGTGAAATGCAATTATATGTATGAAGTTGCAATGCCAGTACCCTTTTCATCTTTTCAGGACTTACGTGAAAAATAAGACTTCTTTCTACTACCGCTAATTAAATGCTAACATCAATCTTCCTAAATGTAATAGAATTTAAAAGCAAAAAACTGAACGTTGAGCTAATAACAGGATATATAACAAGCTCAATAGCTTATCTCATAACAAAGTGATTGGGAATAGAGAAATCATGGCAAGAAATGTAACAAAGTGATTAGGAAATTGATAAAATCAATTATTTGATGAAAGTTGAATTTGGGAGGAGTCGCAGACCAAGTTAAAACCCATTAAAGAATTAGGAGGAAAACTAGTTTTTGTGAAAGTTGCTAAAATTGGTTTCAAAGACAATCATGTGATAATCCAATAATGTCTCCATAACTTCCATATTTCTTGATTTCAAGCACAAAACTAGTTAATGGCTTTCATCTAAACTGAAACAATTCTATTCATCGACATGGCAAAAGTTTCAAGTTTCAGTTTTGCAGGACCCAGATGTGATTAAAAAGTTAAAAGCAAAGAAGTTGTTGCTAATAAAGGTGCTGCTTTGAATAATATATGGTACCTTTTTCACCTTTAGAACCTGTAGCCATGTTGATCTATCTTGAAGCTTGAAAAACTGAAACTACGGTAGTTCCTATTGCTTTGTAGGAGAAATTTTCTAAATTGATCATACTTAATGGCTGAATTTCATAGCCTTAATCACTAATTTCCATCATTGTTAAGAAAAAAGTCAAGAATATTTACTCTGAAAAGGAAACGAGCAAACTAATTTAGGAACTTGATGATGCCGAGTAGGGGAAAAAAATAAAAACTAGAAGTCTGGAAAGACACATGAGCGGCTAGTCCCATGCAAGGTTTTAATCAGTAAGGAAAACGGCAAATATGGGCTTATTCAACTATTCACGAGCTCATCAAGCTGAACATGTAATGAATTGGGGCTGGCTCGAAAATTCTATCAAGCCCAAAATATTGTTCAAGCTTGGATTGAATAATACATGAACGAGCAACGAATGAGCTCCAAATCAAACCGAACTCGAGCCGAGCTCAAACTATTTGTCCATTATTTCACCCCTATCAAAGATGATGCACTTCATTCCGTGCCAAAAGACTGATGATGATATAAATGTGGCTACATTTTTCTTTAAAGCAGTTTTTAGATCGCATGGAGTTCTAAGAACAATTGGTTTTTATAGAGATACAAAATTCTTGAGCCACTTTTGGGGGACCTTGCGGAGCAAGCTAGGTATGAAGCTTTTGTTCTCCAACACTTTTCATCCCCAAACTAATGGCTAAATTAAGGTAACAAATAGAACTTGAAGTCCTGGGAAGATTGCTTACTAAAAAAAACTTGAAGTCTTGAGAAGATTGCTTATCACATGTAGAATTTGTGTATAATAGGTGATGGCCGAAGCTACAAACATACTTAGTGGCTGAGGTGCTTGTCTACCTCAGATATTCACTTCATCCATAGAAGACCTCAGTCCAAGAAGAGGTACCCTGAAGTTAAACATCTACTCAAAATGCAAGGAGAACCTCAAAAAAGCCAAGGGACCTACACTATATCCTTAAAATTGAGCTAGGACCTCAGCACCCACTTAAGGCTGAAGTCCCTGCTCATGTACCCAGGGGCTAACCCAACTACACTAGAGAGGTGAATGTAGTTTGACCTCACCTAAGTAGACCGTGTCTAAAAGTGCCTTGTACAAAAGACCTCGGGAAACACATGGTTGCCCTTACATTGGCGTACATACATCTACCCTTGTTTACTAAAGTTCTTCATAGTCACCTTGGCTATTAGTCCATTAAATTCCTTTGGGACTACACACAAGCCATTACCTGTGCATGCCAAGAACATTGTCAAGGTGACAATCAGGTGTTAGCGCAATGACTAGCAAATGGCCTATCACTGTAAGGCCTTTAGAAATCCGGATCCAGTAGGATGTTTGTCCTGCCTAATCCCAGGAATCTCACAATGGCATCACCTACCATCGGCCCATAAATATAAGGGGTCTCCCTATTCTAAGGTAACCTAGCACCCTCATTTATTGTATGCCCTCTCCCTCTTTTCATATACCTCACCTAACTTAAACATCCGAGGCTTTTCCTGAAAATACTTCGGGGACCTTCGTAGCGTCCCTCTTTACTATTTCAGGCCATTCTTGTCAGACAATCATTACAACTACATTAGCCATGTCAACCTCACTCCATGGAGAGAATTAAGGACATCAACAGGGTTGTGCACATTATCACAAGATATTCACATTTTAAGATTATTTATGGATTTAGTCCATTGAATCATTTAGATTTTATGCCTATGCCTAGACATGATTTTTCAAGTTTAGATGGTGAAAAGAAGGTAGATTTGATCAAAGGGTTGCATAAGAAGGTGAAGGTGCAAATTGAGAAAAAAGTGCAACAATATGCAAACATATATAACAAGGGATGTAAGAGAGTCTCATTTGAACCTAGAGATTGGATTTGGGTTCATATGAGAAAGTAGAGATTTCCAACAAACAGACTTACAAAGATCCATCTAAGAGGAAAAGGTTTCTTCCAATTTGTGCAAAATATTGGATACAATGCCTTTAAGTTGGAATTACCGGGTGAGTCTAATGTTTGTTTTACTTTCAATGTTGTTGATTTGTTTCTTTTTTATGTAGATGTTGATGATTTAAGGATGAATCATCTTGAGGGAGAGGGAGTTGATATGAACTCGACTAGCAAAGGAAGTGGAGCTATAAGAGTGCTTAAGGACCTTTTAGTATTCACTTATGGACTTATGACAAGAAAGCGAGCCAAGGAGCTTCAAAAGGCTTTACAAGGCTTGGTTCAACAATACTTTGAGCATTTAAAAGCTAAACAAGTTGGAGAAGGAATAGAGAGCACCAAAGCGCTTACTTGGAGCACCATCACCGAACTCTTGAATTTGTTGGAGAATCAAGATGGTGGTGCACTAGTAACACATATGCACCTAGGGAGTGTACACCCTAGTGTACCATGCACCTAAGTGGTGTCCCATGCAACACATGTGGCAAGAAAGTATTTCCACATGCTTGAAGCAGCCAAGAGCCCTAACCAAGCCCATGTATGCCAAGGGCACACTTGGGTGTACTCTAAAGGGCATGCCCTAGCTTGAACCCAAGGGTATTTTTCCAATGTTCCTACATTATTTACTTATTTTATTATGCTTTTAAGATGGGACATAGTTTAGACACAGTTTGGATTGAGGATGGTGTGCGTGGAGCTATTTTTGTGTATTGGGATTACAACTTCTACATAGTAGGACTTATACGTGTTTTATGACTTCTACACACCGATGACACTTTGCATTTCATACCAAGAGCCTGAGGATGCTTCAAATATGGCCTTGTACAATGCATTCATCACCAAGAAATAAAAATGCAAATTTTTTTATGCAATTATCTTCTCTCTCGTTCTTGTTAAACTCCTTGGCACTTTGTGTTTTATCTTCCTTCACTACTTCTTTTTTTTTTCAACTTTCTTTCCTTCCTAAACTCATATTTCTTCCTTCTCCTTCTCTTTTTTAAATCTTCTTCTTCTTGGTTCTAGCTCTAAGTAAAGTGTCATGCATCCTAAGATCTTGTAAAGATCCGGATAATAAGAATCCTATCAAGTTGTTTTCTTCATGGGTTTTTCTAAATTTTTTTTTCTCTTGTTGTCTAAGTTTTCTTGTCAACTTTGATGACTTGGAAGGGTATTTTTCATCATGTTGCTTTCTAGCTGTGGTGGAAACATAAAATGTTTGTTATTTTGGTACCATTATTTTGTGAGTATCATGTTAGTGGTTATAATGTTTGGTTATTTTCCATTTTTATTGTAATTAAATGGATCGCGACTTGAGTAAATTAGCCTTTCATTCAAAGCTATTTACCACATCAATATGAAAAGCGTGAGATATGTAAATGAAAAGTTACAATTTGTCAATGAAAACAACAATTACATGAAACTCAATAACCTTTTTTATTATTTAGAGCTACTTGTCAAGTTAATTTGAAAATTGTGAGATATGTCAATGGAAAATTCGCAATCTATCAATAAAAAAATAGATACATGAAATTGAATAATTTATTTTAGGATTCAGAGCTATTTAGCAGGCTCAAGTGAAGACCATGTAAGAAGTGTCAAAGAAAAATTCACAATTTGTCAATGAAAAAAAATTACATTAAACAAATAACTTCTTTGACATTCAGAGTTATTTACCATGTTTATGTGACAACAACTACATGGATCTGAATAATTTACTTTATCAATCAGAATTGTTTAGTAGCCTAATTAGAATTATGGGGTGTGTTAAGAAAATTTCACAATATGTCAATGAAAACAAAATGCTACAATAAACTAAATACTAACATATTTCATCATTTACACCTATTTACTAGGTTAATGTGAAAACTGTAAGATACATCAATATAAAAGTCACAATCTATCAACAAAAACAACAATATGGAACTCATAAATTTATTCTATCATTTAAAGTTATTTAACAGGTTAATATGAAAAGTGTATGATGTGTCAATCTAAAATTAAATTCAATAATCTGCTATATAATTAAGAGCTATTTACTAGGTCAATGTAGAAATTACAATATATGTCAAGGACGCCTCCTAAAATTTAAGAGCTAATGTTCTTTAAATGACCAAGTTTATGTTCTCACACAGGCAGATGATGAATGGTGACTAGCTTTCTCTATGAAGATGCCAAGTTTTTTGGGATTAAATTTTAGGCATTGTAAGAAGGACTAGGGGAATAACAAATAAGGAGGAGATATGTCTAATTGCGCAGAAAAAAAAAAGATAAAAAAGCTAATGAATTATTGATGGGCAATGAAGCAGCAGCCGCATCATATGAGAATTTTTCTTTATAACCCATCCCATTAATGCCATGATTGGACTCCATATTTTCAAATCTCTTCAAACCATTTGCAATGCTTCGCATCCACAGGCGATAGTGACTTTGGATGAAGCAGCAACAAGCAAGAGGAAAGCCTTATGGTCTATCCTACACACTTTATCAGAGCACCGATAGCAAAGCAACAATGCCCAATCCCGTCACAAGGAAATGGCGTGAAGGATGAAGCAGTTGCGTTGGGTTTGTTAGCTCAAATTTAAGAAGCTTAAGAATTTTGATTTCGTTTAGGATTTGACTTTAATTTTTTTATTTTTTTATGATTTAGTTTTCCTATTTTGATGTGTTTTAGGTTTGTATCTATGGTCGATTGTATTAGAGTTTTAAGTATAAGAGAAAAACAAATTGTTGTGAAGAAGCAATATTTGAGGGTTTCAAAAGGGATGATGGGTCTAGAAGTCGGAGAGTGCTAGAATGAGAAACCTTTTGTGATTCTCATATCTTGTAATTATATAATAACAATACTTTAAAGTTATCAGTAATGTGTATGAGATTCATAGGCTAACGTGAGTACTAAGGACATATACCTCCACTATAATGTGTATGAGATTCATAGGCTAACGTGAGTACTAAGGACATATACCTCTACTATAATATCTATATTTTGTTTGAATAGATTTTTCTCCTTCGTAGATGTAGACTAGTTAAAAGACGAACCGTATTAAACTTTTTTGTGTTTGATTGTTATGTTTGTTTTTCTGCTGCATATGATGAGTGATTAAGGAGATGGATCCAGCAGCTTAAGTGTCTTAAAGTTCTTATTTTTGTATCCTCGACATGTTGTGTATATAATCAGAGTTAGCATTGTATGGCCTAGGCCTGTAAATGGCTCCAAGTTGAGCTTGAGTCCAACTTGATAAGTTAATGGTACCACCCAAGCTTGAGCTTGATAAGAAACGCATAATTATTTAGGCTCTCAAACTCAACTCGAAAGCTCAATAAACTTGACAACAATGGCTAGTTGTAGCTTTCTAAATCTTTATTGGTGAATTATAATTATTCATATATATAACATTCTTTTTTCAACAAGGGGTGATCAAAAGTTTTGAAACTAGAGAGTTATGCATACTCATATTCTACATACTCATTCTAAATCTAGGGAGAATTAGTGTTATTAATCTTATTTTTATTACACCTCATTAGGCTAAATAAGATTTGATAAGTTTGCAGGCCAAGTACAAGTAGGCTTGACCTTGGCTTATAATGCAATAAAATCTACTTTCTAGTTTGTGTTCGAACTCAACAAAGCTTTACCCAAAATTAAAGTCTCAAACTGAGCTCAAACTATAACAAGAGCATGATTTGGTCAACACCCTAGAACTTCTTTATGGGATGAAAGTGAGATATAGTAATAAAGGAATGACAACAAAAATTGACTGCATCATGAATCTTTTCCATTTCTAAGAGATCAAGGATGATGGTGGAATGTTTTTTGATAGTTTGAGGAATAAACAGTATTGTATTGGCATTTTAAAGACAATCTGAATCTGCCAATTATTAGTTAACAAGATACTGCTAACTCGAACGGAACAATATTTAAACCAATTACTATACATATCCATAATTCGAAATAGGTAAAACCAATTATATACAATAGTTTCATGAAAATAAAAACCAAATATTCAGTCCATATTTTAGCGTATGATGTACAAAAAGGGTATCTGAAACCGAAAAAAAAAAAAAAGCAAATTGACAAAATTTTATGAAGGAAAAAAAAAACAAGAAGAAGAAGAAAACGAAAGAAACGCTTCATAAGAAAAAAAAAACCAATACCGTACGAAAAGTTCCACTAAATTAAGAAGATGGAAGCAATTAATTACCTTTTCTCTTGTTTTTTGTTTTTGTCTTTTGTCTTTGTTTTTTTTTTTTTAATTTTCCGTTTTCTCTTTCAACCGTAGCATTATGTAAGTTTAATTAAGGGTAATCTACAATATCCCAACCTAGATTCTTGCAATAGTTACATTTTTTTTTTAGGTTTCAAAATTTACACTTTCTTTTAACATCATCAAACAGCAATTTTAGAAATTATATATATATATATTTTTTATACTCAGAAAACACGAAAATGAACAGGAAAGTATGGGAAAAGCGAATTAACAAAGGACGAAGCAGCGACATGAGCTAGCGTCACACGCCAACAAGGAAGCACTATCATCAAGCAGCGATCAAGGAACTTCATTAAAAAGTAGATCTGGTTAACTATTTGGACTAAGTTTGGACTGAGCTTCACTTCACCACGTAAAGCTGTCAGCACCTGTGAAAAATCAGTTAGGATAATAATATGATTAAAAAATAGAGATAAGGTAGATTGAACTGCTCCAAGAACAACATAGAGTTCTGCTTGAAGAGCCAACAAACATCCTTGCCATGTCAAACCTTCAGGATCACAAGATGTACCAAGTGGTTCCACCCGTACCCAAGCAGCAGCTCCAAGATTCATAATTCTTCACCAAGCCCCATCAACTATATAGAGGAAAGGATTACAGATTTGACGAATATATTTCTTATTTCCCCAAACTTGACATAAAGGATTAGGAGGATTGGCATTGAATTGATCAAACATGGCCAAGTATGTAGTGGCATTGATCAGCTACTGGAAAAGAATATCTCTTCTAAAGATGACAAAATTGGCATTGAAGCCAACATGATTGAAAGTTGCCTCATCTCAACCTAACCAGATTATCCAAAGCATAAATACCAAGAAATATAATTAATCTTGAGACCATTTTGTCATAAAGGCTAAGAAGTTTAAGAGCCATTTCTTAAAGGAAGTACTAGCAGGTCTAACACAGAAATTTCCCGAAATGGCATCCGAACCAGGATAGTTCTAGAATAAGTGCATAGCCGATTCCTATTAGACATGGCATCTTGAACATAGTAGGCTAACTAACTCTCCATGCATGGCTAAATTGGAGGTAGTTGGTAAGGCATTCACAAGACACTTCCAAAGGAACACTTTAAATTTCTGGGGGATCTTTACACCCCAGAGCCTTTCTAAGACAGCTTGCAAGTGGGCAGGAGAAGATGTAGCCAATGAATTAATAAGCCCTTGCCTCAAAAAATAGAAATGAGATGCAAGCCCTTTTTAGATGAATATTGACCTAACTCTGATCTCGACCAATGGATAATGTCCTGATCAGCATTAGGACAAGGGGAAGGTAGACCCAAATAAGTTGAGAGATTTGAGTGGGAAAACAATGCACATAAAGATCTACATTCCAAGACTGAGTATCAAGGGAGCAAAGATCCACAACCTTTATGATGGGTTTCGGGAGCCAAACAACGCAGCGGAATTTAACCGAAACCCTCCAGGATCCAAGTGAAACGGGGTAAACCAGGTGTTCGAAAATTTTCATACCTAATTTTCGGTTGAGATCTCTCACTCAACTGTAGAGTCGAATCACAAAACCTGAACAGTTGACGTGTTCAGGCTCTCTATGGTATCCACACGAGCCTCTCGGGATCACCACGCTTCCACCACGTCTCGACAGATGCGTTTCTCTTGCGCTCGCAGTGCTAGCTTGCGTCCTCCAAGGAATTGCAAGAGAAGAGTGTGGCTGTCCTTTTTGGAGGCTAGGGCAAGGAGACCTACGAATTTCTCACTTAAAAGTTGTATTTATAGTGAGACTCAACTTCCAGGCCTAATGGGTTTCAAAGCCCTAATCCAATTAGGATTTAATTTCGGGCTTAATAATGGATCAACTCTTTGGCCCATTATTAATACAAAATTAAAGTGAAACCATAACCCAAATAATTAGCCCATGCACTCTAATGATCCAAATAGCTCTATGTGTGCGACCCAATAGGCTCTTACCATGTTGGCAATGATCATAAATCACATTTATGATCATAAGCAATGAGCGGTGTCTAGCAACACATCATTGCTACCCAAGTGACAAGATTGTCGATGATTCGACTAAACCTTTATGATCATCATTGATATATGTCATTGTCCCTTTGTCCAAGATATCAAGACTAAGCACGAGACATGGAATGTGTCACTCTCGTATAGCCCAATCTTTGGTTTCTTGATTACCGAGTAAACTAACTTAAGCTGATGACATTGATATCGTATATCAACTCATCCGAGCATGGCCATGCATTTTCTAAGTCTCACTCTATCAAGGGGCCCAAAGATATCACTCTCGTTACATAGGAGGGACAAATCCCATCTTGATCATACAAATCCCATCTTGATCATACAAATCCTTCCGCATGATATGTGACATACCCAATTACCTCCTTCAAGTTCACTCAGTTACGAGTAACAAAGGAAAGTATCAAAGTATGTGACTCACATGTAGGGAAGCTTGATGATCTTAGGTCGAAGGACTACATATACCATGATCACTATGAGAATCACTTATGACACTCATATAACGATCCATGTAGTGTTCTCATGGTGGGTCGGTCCAGCACACAAGTTCTCCAACTTGTACCCATATGTAGACTACATATCTCATATTAGTCTCCACATATGCTAGTCATTATGTATTATTGCAACCCGCTCCACAATAATACTAGACTATGGATGTTTAAGAATATCATTATTTTAGGGTTACGATTATGTTTGTTAATTTACGCAGAAACAAAACAACAAACATAATTGTTGGATTAATGCCTTAATAAAATATCATGACTCAATGTACAAAAATACAATCATCTCATGATTGGCTTTTTGGGCACAACACTAACACTTTAGATGTTTAAAGTTCTGAAAGGACGAAAAAAGTGATCTAAGTACCTTAAGGGAGATTCCAGGAATCCAGTAGTCATACCAAACCTAGACAATAGCACCATATCTTATAATCCACTGAGCTTCTTGAGCAAAAAAATTTTGACCATACAGTAAACCCTTCCATATAGAATAAACATTACTCTTTAACTTAATAGACCATACTAACTATGATGAGCCATACTTGGCTGAAAGAACCTTATAAACCAACTTACTCGGATCACCAGAAATTTTTTTCCAAAAGGTCTTACCTAGAAGAGCTTGGTTAAAGAGTCTCATGTCTTTAATTCCTAGCCCTCCTAGACCCTTAGGAAAAGTTAGGTTACCTCTATTTTTAAAATGTAAACCTTTGTCTGCTCTTTGATCCTGACCACAAAAAATGAATAAACTTACTAGAAATCTTATCAAAAATTGTGATAGGGACCGTGAACAGTGACATTGTCACGGAACGGAGCCCCAGTGCCCCTAATCTTGTAGGCCCTTAGGGATTAAGAATCCCACTAGTTACTATTGGCTAACTATTACTTGTCAATATAAATTAAACAATTTATATGCAACTAGTTTCTTAGCCTACACAGTTTAATTATGCATGCTTCTGTCCTGGCGATGCAAACGAATTTTTATAAGTCGAGGATTAAGAACACTGCTCGAGCATTTTACTAAAACATATAAAACGTGCCAAGACCTTGAAAATACTGGTTGCTTTAACTACAAGTAACAGTTTGTGCATACTTTACATCTCTAGCACGCACCCGAAAGTAACAAGATGGATTTACATCTCAATGTATCCTATTAGAGGCAACTTACTTAGTACACAAAGTACTATGTACAAGAGACAAAATTTACTAACTACTAAGATCAACTACTTGAGCCCACCTTGAGCTAAGCTAAGCTCCAAGTGTAGCCCTTCCTTAAACTTGTTCTTGTGTACTCTTAGCCTCTACACTGTAAAGGCACAACTTGGTTAGCACATAACTTATACTGCAAGAAACTAGAATCATTAGGATTCTCAATCAATAAAAATACCTGCAAAAACAGAAAGCTTAGGCCTTAGCTATCACCTAGTGATTAGGCCCGGAGTTAGATCCTGCACAATAAAACTAAGGGAATGAGTACTTGAAAGTACTCAGTAAGGATTCCCTTGAATACCTGCAAAGAAAAATGCAACAACTATGCAAAATGGCAACCAAGCAATCAAACATGCAATTCAAATAACAACCAATCAACAAAATATAAGATATGCAATGTATGGATGTATGATATATGAAATGCACACAATAAATGCACTTGGGACTTTCTGCACTCTAAGTGCCTTAATTCTTGCCGTGAGCTCAAACGGCTGAGGTACTTGAGATACTGGCCCTCGTATCCCGGACACTTTACCTCACTTAAGTCCCACTTACGGGTTCTAGAGTAGGTCGTCACCTATCTCAAACTTACCCGCCTTTACCCCTTATTGTACAGGGTAGTCTTCCTATGTGGTTTAACTAATCAAACCCTCAAGGTTTAACTCAAAATACTACTAGTGGCTCACTTACCAAACCACATGGTTCGGTTGGGATCGACTTAGGTTTTTCTCTCAATTGACCATATGTAATTGATACTCTATACGGCCAATAAAGAGTCTAAAAACCCACTTAATCCCCTTAGTGCTCATTCAAAAGCTTAAGCACTTTGAATTACTTAGCCACCAAGTCACATTTCTTTATCCTTAACCACACAACTTGACTACCTCTTAAATAATGCACAATTCCCGCCTTAGGAATGAATTCTAGACCCAACCGAGGCTATGGAACGTCTTAGAATAGCCTAGGGATAGAAACCGAGAGTCTAAGTTAATCTTAGGATGGCCGGAAAACGAGGCCAAATTTGCAATTGGCGACGCGGCGCCAAAGAGTATTTGCTTCTGGCGACGCGGCGCCACCGAACAAACACTCTGTGTACAATTTGACAACTTGGCGCCGCGGCGCCAATTCATGAAACTTCTGGCGACGCGGCGCCAATGCAATTTCCTGGGTTTATGCGTCAGCGTTGTTCTTGCACACAAACTACTCAAACTCTCTCATTTCTAATCCAAACTCAATGGGTCTTGTTCCTAATTCATCCCCACACACAAAACTACCAAACCATGCATTATTTGAGCTTAATTACTTGAACCCTTACCTCAATTTTAGCCACACAAGCAAGCAATGCAACACAACTAGCTCCACAAGCTTCCTTGAGTTCCAAGTCTAAAACCAAAGTAATTTGGCACCCGAACGAATCAAACTAAGACCATTTCTAGCTCTAGAAACAACCTATAAACACTCCAAATAAACACAAGAAGCTTACCCACGAAATTTGAATCCAAAACAAGCTTCCAAAGATCAAATGAAGCAAGAACACCTCAAACAAAGCTTGGTGATCTTTCCAACACCTTGGGCACCCTTAATTTAATGAAATATTTCAAGAAAATGGAAGCTTGGGCTGTGATTTTGGGAGAGGGAGTGGGCCCACGAAAATTTGGAGTTAGTTGCAAATGACTAAGGAAGAAGAAGACTTGCATATATGTAAACAAGTCAACTTTTCCTTCTCCTTGCACCTAAGTCCACTAGCTTTCAAAAGCATCAAATAGCTCACCAAACACTCACTCAAAACCACTTTTCTTTGTTCTAAAGGGTACTAAAAGCTTCCCAAACTTAATTTTCTTGAACACTTTAGCCACTTAAGTTTTAAATGGCTCAAAAAGAACACTTAGTGCCACAAGTTGTCAAAACCTACTAGGATGGTTCTAAAAGCTAGAACAACTAATGGTCTTGACTTAACTATGCCAAATCACACTTAGGAACTCACTTACTTAATTAAGCTTATCTTACTTGCTTTACAAGGCGCTAACTTGAGGTACTTAATTTAATAAACACTTAATCAAAGTAAAGTAAACACTTACTTGATTAACCAACTAGGAGAGCTGTCACAGACATAATGTAAACCGGTAATGAAGTCAAAGTAGAATTTATAAGAATAAGCCTGCTACCATTGTTTAGAAGCTTCCTTTTCCAAATTTCCATTTGTTTGGAAACCTTGTCAACCAAAAAATGAAAGGAGGAAGTCTTAGATAGATCTTGACACAGAGGGGCTACTAAATAGTTCAAGATACCTAGATTAATCGAGAATGGGAGGATACTACAAAACTCACTAACCAAACCAGAATGAACATTACAACTGAACATCCATTCAGACTTCCTGAAATTGACTTCTTGTCTTATGGCTTTTCCATAAAGAGAAAAAGCAAATTTCACTAATTGGATTGCTTCCTTCAATGAACGAAAAAAGAGAAGATAATCATCAGTGAAAAATAAATGAGAAATGGAAAGGCCATTTTGACTTGCCTTTAAACCTTGAATTTTACCCCTAGCTTGAAGATGAAGTAAATAACTTGAAAAGGCATCATCACATAATAGAAAGAGATATTGAGATAGCGAATCACCTTGTCTTAGGCCAGCACTTGGCTTAAACCAATTCGTGGAACATCCATTGATAAGGACTAAATAAGAATGACCAGCAAACTTTATCATAGGCTTTACTAATGTCAAGCTTCAGGATTCTCTTATAGCCCCAAGCATCACTATTTCTATGAGTAGACTTAACTGCTTACAGAATCTCATAAGCTATAATAATATTATCCTGAATATTCCTCCTTGGAATGAAAGCATTTTGAAAATCAGAGACTACGGAGGATATAATTTGTTTCAATCTATTGACTAACGCCTTCACAATTACCTTATAAATGGCATTGCGGAGGCTTATTGAGCGAAAATCCTCTACACAATGAACTCCTCTCACTTTGGGGATTAAAGTAATATAGTACAGCAAATTTGTTCAAGATATGGCCTCCATTAAGAAAAGAAAGTGCAACTTCCAATATTGAATTCCTCACGAATGCCAGAATTTCTTAACCATCAGGTCCTGGAGCTTCAAGTTTCCTTGCTCAAACACAGTTTTCTTAACCTCTTGTTTAAAGAAAGGAACAAGTAAAGAATCAACTTGATGATCAAAGAGGCATCTGGAAATAATGGAACAAATTTCTCACTAAGCATCCTTACAAGGATCCGAGGAATCATTATATAGTGTAGAGAAGTAGGAATGAATAGCTCCCATAATTCGCTTCTCTTCGTATAACCAAGACTGATCCCCAACTAGCAAAGCCACAATATGAGATTTAATCCTTTTGGTTTTTGTGGTCAAATGAAAAAATCTTGTGTTCATGTCTCCCAAAGTCATCCATTTGAGTATAGATTTTTTAGCCCATAAAAGTTCCTCGTGAGCTAATAAAGCATTGTGTTTAAGCCGCAACTCCCCGATTTGTGAATTAGCTTCTAGGATATCACTTGAAGATTGAGCATGTTCAAGTAAACTTTCTTTGTTCTCAATTTCAAGTTTCAACTTACCAATTGACGATTTACTCCATTAGCACAACGAGGGAACCAATCTAGAGCATTTCCGGGCAATTTCGAATAGCTTAGAACCATGGACATCTAACCTCCAAATGGTTTTGGAAATTTCCTCACAATAAGGATATCTTAACCAGAAAGCTTCAAATCTACATGGCCTATGATAAAATTTTCTTATAGGAGAAGTATCCAAAAGCAGTGGGGCATGATCTGATCTTTGAATTGCAAGGTTAATTAACTGAATAGCAGGATGCAAGTGAAGCCAGATCTCATTGTAGAAAGCTTTATCCAAAATCTCAAACACTGCATCATCCCCTTGTTTAAAATTGGACCAAGTGAAGGTTGGGCCATTGCAGGGGATTTGAATCAAATTCATGTTTTGAATAGAATACTTCAAGATATTTTGCACCAGGACACAAATGTGCATTCATGCCCGATTTTTTCCAAGAAAGAAGAAACCTAATTAAAATCACCTATTAACAATAGGGGACCAATATATGGCTGAAAGGATGAAAGTGATATTATTCGATCTATCGAAGGTTCACATCAGGATTCCCATATATACAAGCTAAACCCCGCAATGAACATCAGAACACCAGCCCACTCATAAACCACCCTTTTTCCCTATCGGGTTAACAAAATCCCATGATACGTAGTTAAAGATTCCTGACTACGAGCCACCAAATCACCCTCTGTCTTGGTCTCCATCAGAAAAACAAAAATGGGGTCATTTCTTCAAAAGCAAGCTTCGAAGATGGTGCATTGCTGTGGGACGAACCAACCCATGATAATTGAAGTTAATTACCTTCATTTGGCCACCGGGGTTTGATGTGGTTCAAATCCTGAAAGACCTTGACAAAACCCGACAGTAATGAAGAAGTACCCATAATATCAGTGGAGTCATGAACAAAACTCATTCTCAACTGGGAGTCAGACTCAAAATATTTACCACTCCCAGAAGCAGCTTGAACATTCTTTGTATGATATTCATAATTGTGGATATTTTTTTCCTACACGTTTATGGATATTTTAAGTTATTAGTACTTTCTATTTGTTTATTTTTTTTAAATGTCAACTAACTGTAAAAATATATATATATATATTGGACTGCCAAAAGTTTTATAATATAGCCTGAAAAAAGGGTAAGACGCCTCCCCCAACCCTCCAAAACCTATTCTCATTTACCTTTTCTCCTACCCTCATCCACTATTTCTGGCTAGATTTGGACTTCAGTTTGTGTCTGGTTAGTTCTCTTTCATTTATTTTTATTGCTTGACTAGCCATATCCGATGTTATATATTTGATTTTATGGTGGACGCAATTTCCTTCAAATCTTTGTGTTCAAAAGCAATTTGAGATTCTCACATAATCAATCTTCAATTAGAAGCAAACAATGATGGATTTAGGGTTTTTCTCGAATTTACTGGAATCTTGGCTCTATTGGGATATCCTAACACTTGGCGTCAGATATGCAGGTCAATGCACAAAGTAAAGTCAATTTTTATTTTTGTTAGGTTTTATAAATTGTGTTTTTTTATTTTATGAATACTCTTTTTCAAGCCTTTGATACTCGATTGGTTCCAACGTCTAAATTTATTATAGTTTACATAGATTGTTTAAGTTAAGCCAATTTTCTTCCCTTCATTCAATGTCGCAGAAACCAATAGTCTTTTAGTGACCAGTTTTATATTCTTGTTATTCTTTAAAATTACACAGTGCTATTAATTCATAAAATACCATTTAATTTACTTTTAAGTAGAATGAAATATCTTTTATAAAAAAAAGTGTAAAGGAAATAAAAGAAAAGTGTAGGCCCTAACAAAGCCTAAGTTCAGGAAATAATTCTAAAGCACCCTATAACTAAAGGCCAAGCATTATTAGGCATCGGTAAACAAGCCGTAATAAACAAGTCATTAAGAACAGGCATTATTCATGCACGCCCTCGAAATCAAAAGTTGACAGTTCTGAATCTTCTGATGCTCTGGGCCATCATCTCCAGCTTAATTTCAAAAGCAAATTAACAATAATATTTTTATTAATTACTATGGTACCAAAAAGTCGTAACACGAATATTAATTAATATAACCCTAATTCCATACGTTATCTCATAAGCCCACAACCAGTCAGTGTGACAAAATGATTGAGCGATCACTGGGACGTTGATCGTAGTGCGCTCCACTGCATTTCGACGGTTTAGATTGCTCCATCAATTTCTTATAAATATTTTCTATCCCGAAACTATTGTAATGTTATTTTTTTGAAAAAAAGGTACTTATTCACTAACATTTATCTACTTCCAAAACGTTGTTGTATTTTCTTTCTTTTTTTTTTTTACATTGAAACTATTGTTTATCTGTATAAATACTTGATTTAGATCACGCTTATCTAACATATTTTTATACTCCATTCATCCGAAAAAAGATTAAATGTATTCATTTTTTTAAGCAATTCCAAAAAGGATGAAACATTTTTTTATTAAAAATTTTTTACATTCAATGTAATTTTCATTTAAATTCCCCCTATACAAAACCCAAAAATAAATCTTCCCTTTTTCTTATTTCACTAAAACTCCCATTATCCAAAATCCCAAAATCTTTTCTTTTTCTAGTCATTATTGAAATTGTCACAACATATAATTAAAAAATAAATCATTTTATAATTTTTGTTTTAGGGGCAAAAATGAAAAAAAAAAATAGCATTATAGTAATAAATTTGGGATAGACGAGTATTCCCTAACTCATCCTCCAACGAATAATGCATTAATCGCAGAGTAGGGAGAGTGTATGTATTAAACGAAATACTAATAAAGATTTCAATAAAGAAGTTACTAAATAAAACTAGATATTGTTTTGTTTTTTCCACATAACTCGAATCTGAGACATTGCATGCTTAGTGAGTACTACAACTAGATACTAATAATAATTAAAGCCTAATTATATGAACCTTCTTTCTTGTTGGCTAAAAATCGAATATTAGAAACAGAGGGAAAGAGGAAATGTATTTGGATTCGCCAGATAGAGATTGGTAGATTTCAAACATGCAAGCCAGATCCTCGTCCATAATTGATGCAAAAGGAAGATGGAACCTTGACTTTGATGCACCAGCACTAGCAGGCTTCTAATTAAATCCACCACTAACTACAGTGTACTTACTTGAGGAGCATAAATAGTTGTGCTGGCGCAGAGGCATTTGCATACACTACAGGCATGAATAAGGCACCTTCCTTCTCCGGCACAACCTCCACCCCTCAGGGACTCAATCTGCAGGTGGACTTCCCAACCTCTCCTCAGCTGATCCTAGGAGAGGAGCTCATCCACTTCAGCCATACGCAGCACCCCCTGGCTCAGGTGAACCTGCCCGACCTCTTTACATGCGCTGCTTGCAAGGAATATGGCGCAGGCAAGCGCTTCACCTGCTCCTACTGCAACTTCCAGCTGCACGATTTCTGCGCCCTTGGTCCGCCAGCTCTCAAGGCACATCCTTTCCACGCTCAGCACAAGCTCCTCCTCTATGCTAAACCTGGTATATATGCTTCCACTTAAATCATTTAGTACTCAATATTAGTCTAGCTCGGAAATATAGATGGATAGATAGTGAGCTCGCTGATAGCATACCTGTAACTGATCCAGCCAAAAACGGAATCCTTAAATCTCGATGTGACATCTGTGCAAAGCCTAGCAAAGGATCTGCTTTCAGATGCACGGCCTGCAGCTTCCAGATGCACCCTTGCTGCGCCCTGCTGTCCCCTGAATTGGAGGTGCCCACACATCTGCACCCGCTTAGACTCCTTCCCGCCTCCGACAATAACACAGACCATGACTACTTATGTAGGGAATGCAAGAGGAAGAGATCAGGGCGAGCCTACCACTGCAGCGTTTGTGACTACCATCTGCATGCAGTGTGTGCTAAGACCATGGTGAACGGGCTTCAGGCCAATGGCTTCAGGGGCATGGACAAGCCCAGCATGCTGGGAACTGCAGCCAAGGTTGCATCTCAAGTGGTCATTGACTTCATTGGGGGACTAATTGAAGGCCTCGGAGAAGGAGTTGGACAAGCCCTCTTACAGAGTATGGCCAGATCAGGGAGATGCATGTCTTCCGCTAGGTCTAGTTAGCTTGATTTGCTTCATTCAAGCTTCAGTTATTTGCATATATGTATACATGTATACACACATATAGAACAGTGTGCATGTGTGTTTGGCCTACCGTAATTACCTATTGAGTAGCATGTGCTTGCTCTGTTGCAAACAGTATGCATGCACCGGTAACTGACTCCAAAAGCATCCGCATGCTTACAGGTTGACGGAGCTACATGGCTACCCAAAGCTTGTGGTTTGAAGCAATACTACTGGATTCATGTTTTAAAGACACCTCCTGTATACAAGTAAACTTTGATAAAGACATAGATACCCACAAGAAATGAGCCAAGCTCGTTAGCTTTTGCACTACAGATGAAGCAGGTGAAATACCCCAACAGATAACAAGCAACCAATAACCATTGCACTATAAATGGACAAGAAAAATTGAACAAACACATTCGTCATGTATAGTAGTACCGCCCTACATATATTTGTTTTTTTCTATACCACACTTAATGTTATACATCAACTTTACAATCAAGACCTCACTATCTTGCCAGTAGCATTACAACTGAAGCATGACTTGTTATTGTTAATGAATCAAAATGAAACATACCATACAACCATCCTGCATCAACAACCAAAAACACCTCACCTCTTCATAACTACTCCCATCCTTTTGGCCGCCTTACTTATCAGCAAAATGCGAGCTCGAGTTTAAATTTATCAAGCCAGTTCAAGGGAAGCTCAACCTTGGCCCAAGAGCTTGACACGCTCAACTTGAACCCTGTACAGAAGTTGAAGGGTCCAGAATCATGAACAACAAAGTTTGACATCTCAGCACAGCAGGAACCAAATCCAACATCAAGATATACAACCAAGTCCAAGCAACATAATAAAAAGATAATGGCCGTATTCCATCTGAAAGCCCCAAGCAACATATTCAAACAACTATAGATAAAAATGAAGAACAATAGTGCAGCAAAGTGACCAACATAACCCATAAAAACAACAACCGGAACAAGCTTCATGTAGCGTAGGACAACAAGTAATAACTCTGGCTGAAGCTGCTGCCCTCTATGGCATTGACTCTACCAGACCTATGACTCTGGAAAACACATGCATTAAAACATGTTGGCGTGTATCAGCTGAGAGTGGGAAAATTGAGGAACTAAATACATTCTAAATAAATTATTTTCCACTAAAAGAAGCTTTCAATCCTAGTGCTAATGTAGATTAATGAGTGTATCCGGAAAAAGAAAAGAAATTGTTGTAGCCAAATAAAAAAGAAAATCCTACAACTTTCAAAACTTGAACATGCAGGCAAGACAACAGCTAACCAAAATGATGAGTTCATTTTGACAGCTGGTGCAAGTACATACCGCACTCAGTTGATTGTTTTATGCTTGACTCACTGCATCTGATAATATTTCTTTTCGACCAGTAGAAAAAATTCATTTATTAACAAAGAAGGGTATTACAAAGATCCGAAATGCATAGAAACTTAATCACAAACTAAGCACCATTACACAAACGAAAACAGTAAGGGAAACTTTCTCACCAAAGACATCTGCCTCCTTGTTTGCCTCCCTAGGCACATATTTAAAACTGCAGTTTGAGAAGGCTTGCTTCAATCCATCAATCTGGCGAAGCAAAGCAGCATACCTCCATGATTTCGCTTAAGAGCTATTGATCCAAGTAATGGCTCTAAGTGAATCACTTTCTATGATAATATTTTACCCGCCATATGTTTGAGATTCAATGTAGGGCAAGTATATTATTTTAGGTATTCGTGTTTAGAAACAGGTACACTATTCTGGCACTCATCAACCTGAACTATTTTTTAGCTGACTATACCAACCCAAGGTCTTTCTGCTCAAATCACACCTTCAGCTGAAAATGTTGATTTTGATGAATTATTCAACAATCTTCATCCAAAGAGATTGCACTTTGGGAGATTAACTGGTGATTATTTTTATACATCGTGATTATTTGCACAAGTTATACCAATTCAAAAGAAGCCAAAAAAATTTTAAAAAAAAATAAATAAATATTGTTTATTAATTTTTATTTTTTAAGCAGGCAAGGGAAAAAATTTTATAAAAAATTATTTTTAAAAAATTCAAGTATTTATGAGATAATTGGAATATCAGCTTCAAATAGACTAACAAATCAAATTAAAAATAAGTGGTGAAAACTGTCATCATGACCTTAATTACCTCACTTAAATCAAATTATGAGCTCAGACCCAAAGCACCAAGGACTCAGTTTTTTTTTTAATTATTTGTCATTTGGAACTCAAAATATTGTTAAGAAAATGAATAATCTCCAGAAGAAAAAGGTAAAGGCGAACAGGAAATTATAGCAAATAAATGAAATGGCGAAAGAAAAATTCTTGCCTCAGTTAATCACGGGCCACGGCGGAGGAGAATGGCCATTCTGAACCGCCACTTAATTTCGCTTTCTTCGGCCTATCACGTGACTCACGGGCACACCGGTGACCGTCAGAGCTGATTGAAGCAGATGCCTGGAGAGTGGGAGCAAATGTAATGAGGCGAAAGGAGAATTACAGACCTAGGGAAAGAACCCTCGAGTTCGTGCACGAGACAAGAATTGATTCCAGGAAGCGAGAAAGGGATATATTTTCCTTTCTGGGGAAAATGACAAATTTTCCATCATGTTCGCATGTGAGAAGCAATTTCGCATTGTTTGCTCTTTTGGTGCTAATTATAACTCAACTAGTTTCATAACCGGTTTAACAGATAGGATAGTAGTTCATAAAAAAATATGTGTTACGGTCAATATATATAGAGAAGAATTTAAACATTAAGTTTCAGGGAAAAATGTAATGTGAAGATTGCATCATGTGCAAAGGAGGGGAAGTCAATACTCTCTTAGAATATTGGATTAGTTGTGACATTCTTAGATCTGAGATTGTACACTCAAATTCTAGTATGGGTTTGGGAACTCAGTGGCAACGTCACAATCTTCAAAGAGAAATAACCTGTTCATATCAGGATGAGAGAAGAAGTAAACATTTATTCAGTAAAATAAATTGTAAAATATATGGAAATAATATTTGTGGTTATAGTTCATGAGCAGCAAGTAACAGTGCGTGAAAAGGGAAATTTTGAATGTTGAGCTTGCATAGGACGTAGGTTGTTATGGAAGTCCAGCCTGTGTAAACATTCAATAAAGGGAATGAGAGAAATAGGGGCATAGAAGATGAAGCAGAAAAGGAATACTGTACATACAAGATATCTGCTACTTCAACATCAGTTATAGAAAATGTACAAGAAGACAACGTTTGCGAAGGGGAACTGGTTGAATGAATGGTCTGTCTGGAACATCATCAATAAAGGATAGTGTGATATGTTTTCTAATGAATGAGTAAAGAAAGGTTCATAAATTAAAAACAAACCCTGTCAAGAGTTGACTTCGCATCCATGAGGTAGCAGTTCTGTGTGGTGGGAGATTTGGCCAACAGGAGAATGGAGACTCAGCTGATAGCCGGGGCACTTAGTAAATGAATGGAATGGTTAGGTGGAAGAATGAATGGGTAAGATTTGTGTGTAAAGTACACAGTGGGAGGAATAAAATATGACCGTACAAGGCATTCCTTCAACCTAATGGCAAGGTCTTCCTGTTTGGGGTCAATACTGTAAAAATGTTTAACAGTCAAAGGTGTATCCTTGTTCTGGAAGTTGAAAGAAGTGAGTTCAATTTAAAAAATGAGATCACGATTGACGGACTGTTGGAACTTTTCTTCAACTCTTGTTTGGCCATTGTCCTGTGCAGAGTGTGATAAGTTAGAAGGGAGAATATAACCTGGTATTAGCATTATGCAGTATAAATGATAGGGAAACAAATAACATGGTAGAGACTTGGCAATTAACTAATTGAAAGAGTGTTTGTAGAGAAGTTGCTGAGCAACCGAAGAACTTTGTAGCAGTAGTGTCAAGCATTGTGAGGAAAGCAGTATCAGCAGCATAAAAAACCTTCACAATCACTTTATAACTAAATGACATTTATGTGAAACAGTATTAGTGAAATAGTTAGACATTGGCAAATTCTAGGAAAAATGATTGGAAGAGACTGGAGTAATTATGTAGATTTACCGTAAAGGTAATGTACGGTTGACAATGTTACAGGTATGACAAATAAATGTTAGGCCAATTGGTTCAACCTTTTGGAAACATTTCTTGCATGCTTTGATATGCCCAACCATGTTTACTTATGACCTGAGAAACCATTGCACGACATGTGTATGTATTGTCCTGTAAGAATAGTACAAGAGATTTTGTCAAATGGTGATAAAAAAATGTGGTGGTTAGTTTGACTGTGAAGTAACTAGGAAATTTGTACTCACTGACTAGGGCCCACTAGATAAAAGTTCCCTAATCTGTGCTATAATGCCCGGACAATCCAAACTGATCAGGTCCCGGGGTAAGTGGATTAGGAGCCAAAGAATTTTCCTAATTTGGGAATTTAGCTCAATTAATTTGATGAGACATTGAATTAAGTATGGCATGGGCATAAATGAGTGATGAACACTCTTGAAAATAAGCTTGGCTTAGGCCAAGAGAATTAGTAGTGAAAATTTAAAGTGAGGGACTCAATTGAATAGAGGGGACTTTTGGTGGTTGGGCTCAATTGCTCAAATGTGAAGAATTGAGGGACTAAGGGAGGATTAGCCAATTTAAAGGCATTGGATGCCATGGCTGCCACCTCCCTCCATTTCCCCATTATTTTAATCCACCTCCATCCAAGTCATCACTTAGGATTCTTTTCTACACCTACTTGTCCCCCACTTTTGACAAATTCACCCAACTCTTCCAATTTGTCTCCAATTTGTCTCCCACTTTGTCTCCATGTGAATCACATGATTTTCTCTCACTCTCCCTCCATATGGCCGGCCATCACATGCCCAAAACACTCCCAAAACAATTCATTTCATTCTCCCACTTATTTTACACTTTTTCACCTCCAAACAACTCAAACACTTCCAACTCTTCTCTCGTTCTCTCTCATTTTTGGCCATACAAGTTCTTACCATTCCATAAGCTTTTCTAACTCTCTTCTTGCTCTAAACATTCTGCCATATCAAGATCATAGCCATCCTCAAATTAAAACCAAGTGTTCTTGGTAGAATTCATGCTCTAAAGCCATAAAGTGCAAAAAAAAAATCAAACAAAGAATTCTAAGAAATCCAAGGAGGAAGTTTCGGCCACCTCTCTTTCTTGGTGGGTTTGAGCTCTTCTCAAGGGGCTCTTTATATAAATGAGCTTCTAAACTCATTTGGAGGAAGAATCAAGAAGAAAATTTGAAGAACATCAAGCACACAAAATTCGGTCTCACCTCCTAGTCGAGGTTTCGTAAGTGTGAACCAAGTATTCTTGGTATTTTGATTTCTTTAAGATAATTACCAAGTGTTCTTGGTATTTTATGGATTACTAATTTATTTGGTCATTTTGGTTCTTGTGCTAGAAAATCACTTCTAGAATCAACAAAGCAAGGAAACCGAAGGAAAACAAGCTTCTAAGAAGCTTTAGGTATTGGTAAGGATTCCTATACTCTTTGAGTATTCGGGCCTCTAGGTGATGGTCAAAGAACCATATGATCCTAGGTGTGCTAAGAGGGCATAAGTTAAATTATTGCTTCAGCAATTCTGTATCGTTCATGAGCTAAGTTAAGTAAGCAAGCATTATGGGCTAGGATTTAAGTAGGCCACCTTAAATTCCTATGCTAAGCGAGATCTCCGAAAATGAAAAGTATGTGAAATTAAGGAAATAAAACTTGAGGGATGCTTGCTGCCCTTCTGTAAATCAAGGTGTTAAGTGGTGTGTGTTTGTGTGCTTCTATGAATTTGTTGTGCATGCTAACCCCCGATTTCGATTATTATTGTATATGCATGTATCTTTGTGTTTTCTTTGTCTTCATGTTTTCTTTGCAGGAACTTGGAATAATTATTGCCATTACATTCTTGGTATATGTTAGGCCTTAAAGGCCATATGTTAGGCTTTGGAAGCCATACGGAATCCTTATTGAGTTTTATAACTCACCCGCCCTACTCTACTTTTGTAGGTAAAAGTGTGCTCGAAAGATTGAGCTAAAAGTCTTGAATACTCTTTTTGTGGTATAAAGGTTAGGTATGTGTATGATAATGCTCAATTATACTAAGTATTCTAAGTATTTTAAGTTGCTTGAAAATCAAGCTAATAAGTGTGGACTTTGTGTACAGGACTACGAGTCTAGAATTTGTGGGAACAACATCTTAAGATCGATAATTAGTGTTCCATGGCGCTATGATTTATGGCTTGTTTTTAAGCATGTATTTTGTTGGTCTAAGTTTAGTGACCAAATTATGGACTTAGCTAAAATTTGGCCAAACTTGGCTTTGGGTTTGTATTATGGACTTGGACATTTTTGGGTGTTTTTATTGCTTGGTAGACTTACCAAGGCCGTGCATGAATTTATAGGTTATGTTTTCATGAAACTTGAAGCATGTTGAAAATTGGGCTTAAATGTATGTTTTGGGCTTAAATAAGAACTTGGAAAATTTGAATATGTTTTTGGTAAATTTTGGCCCATATGCATGTTAAGTACTAAAAAGCCCATTAGCCCATGTCTATGTTGAAAGCATGCTATGTTTGGCTATGTATGTGCACTTAGTAAAGAACATGCAAGTAAACTTAGAAAAAGCATGAGATTTGATGCTTGTGTAAAGTTTGGCTAATAAAGAATTTAACTGCACGTATGAGAATTAATGCATGCCTAAGCATTAGTTGCATCCAAAGGCATTAAGTGATTATGTGCACTAGTGAACACCAAAACACATAAGCATGCAAAGCATATGCATGAAAATAAGTTTTCAAACTTAAGTTGGTGTTTTGGTTGCCATGCATATTCTTGGCTTAGCCTGGTAAAGACCATGAAAATGAACACATGAAATCCACATAGGTGCTAGCTTGTTTATGAGAGCATTTCAACTTAACCTTAATTAAAGAACTTAACGAGCTAGTATCGGTAAGTATCCTAGGGTTCGTGAAAAAAAACCCTTTTGTGTAATGAAAACTTCCGCTGCATGTTTTAAGTAATTGGGTCCAAATGGGCCAGGGGTAGTTTAGGGCACGACATGCGCTATGGTCCTATGATGACCATAAAGCAGCTGAGGATGTAAGTGCTGTGGTAGTACAGGAGGAGCATACTCAGCCATGATAGAATGTCCAACTGATGGTCTAAAATGGAAGAATGATTATATAAGTACTATTACTCAATTGTGCCAAAGAAGAATACAAAGTTAGTAATGCTAAATGGGAAGGAAGTTATTACAAAAAAGAGTCTTACGATTGAAGGAACTCGTGTACTTCATTCACTTCAGGATTAACATAAACTTTTGTCCCCAAAGTAAAAGACAAATTATAGTTCCCTGTACATGTATTAAATGCAGTAATAATGAAGTATGGTGTGTAACTGAAAGTTTAAGTAGAGTGATTTGAATAGTTTACCGAGACATGTTTTAACAAAAGTCGAAGTGACCACAAGAATTGTATGGGTTGATGAGTTCTTTAATGAGTCATAATCGAGTAAGTATGCCTAATCTCCCCAAAAAATAATTTCCATACTTGATCCACTGAAATATTATAGAAGATAATGTGTACTAAGTTAATGGAAAAAATGAATCTAGGTGGAGTTTGAGGAGGTACCTTAAATTTTGTAGTTGGATTATGCATTGTTTTGTGAGAGCCCCATCTTTTCTTCTTGCATCTGTCAGTTAGCCCAGTTGAGTAAGATTTCCGACAACATTTACAAATGCATGAAATATGATTTAAGGGTTAGTATAAGATGCATGTGAAGTTAACAAATTTATAAAAAAAATAGCATAAACTTACCACATAGCTGCACATTGGTTAGATAGCGTGACAGGATTTGATCAAAAAGCACAAACTCAAACTTGTGCCGAGGTATTTGAGGTACAACTATGGAAACCAAAGTAACCCATGTATTCGCGTAGAAGCGAATTCTATATTCATTTGTCACAGGCATGTATCCTCGGTCAACTCGATCAACGCTCAAGTTATGGATCAGATATACATTTGCCTTCTTGGAGCAATGAGTTGAACATAGGAGCAATAGACTTATAAGCCATTGCGTGGATATGATCATTCCAACATTATAGGGAGATAGTAGAAGGTGACAATTAGAGAATGTGGAAAAATTAAAGGTAATGGTAAACTTTTAAACTATTGTAAGTGGAAGAATAGAGACACTAATAGGTAACATACCCTCTCATCAAGTAGTATCATCGCTGTCCCGTATGATTCATAAGTGTTAACATTGATAACATTCCACATATGAGTTATATGCACCTTAATTGTCCATCTGTAACTTAGTGGACTCAATTGACTGATAAATGCTATCTAAGGCCTCATCTGAAAATGTATTAATAGTAAGGAGGAAGTACGTAATACAAATATCATAGATTATGAGTAACTAATAAAACAAGGAGGAATTATTGCATCATTGTGATGGTAGAATAAAAGGAAATACATAGTAGACCTATAACACGAACAAATGTAAACGTTGAAAGACTTCGCAGTAGACAATGTTGCGGTTGATGAATAGTGAAAAGGGTCTTCTCCTTCCAACATGACATGAAAACTTGATAAAGACATACACGAGATGCAGCGACATAAAGTTAACCATGGGTAAAAACTGGCTGTGTAAGATACAGGCCAACATAACTGAATGTCTGTCCTTAGCTTTTATTTATGGTCATTGCGAAACACACTTTAAGTGGGAACTGTCTCCTACAGAACAGGAATGGCAGATCGGTATCATAATGGACCATTTCCACACGAGGTATGAAAAATCGATAACCTGAATTCAAACCGGTGATAATTTTAGCTTCAATCACCCTCTCAGCCAACCGTGTCACAACTATTCTAGTACCATTGCATAAACCGACTGATCCATTAATAGATATGAAAGCAAGAAGAATGGCAATATCGTCAGGTGAAACCTCAATACTTTTTCAGTTCAATTATTAGATACATGTCATCTGTACTTTCAGGTACTTTCTCCTTATTTTACCCCTATTGTTGGTCACGTGTAACATACAAATGCAGATATTTATTATCACTCAGGTAGTTAACAGTTAGTTTCGGAGCCTATCGCACTACTCCAATACGTGGCAATGTGATTACACACCTGATTATTGAATTTCCAATTTAATCCTTTTTTTTTTTACCCAACATGATTTTTTAGCCCCTGTTTTGTAGAAATATCATAATAACTACTCCACTATCCACTACTTCAATACCACTTTCTTCTTCCATATCAGTTACAGATACACCTTAGAATAAATACATTTTGGTATTTCAGAAATCAGCAAATCAATTCACACAAAAATTTGCTGCAGCGGAAATTGCCTCCAGGTTTTATCTGAAACACTTTGCAGGTGCTGGATCTATTTCAATCTACTGTTCAAACATAAGTGGGTAAGGCAGTGTTTAACATTTCCATTGTAAATACAAAGCATAATAATATTAGTTTACCAATAAACAAACCACAATAATATCAATCTACCAATAAACTTAATTTTTTGTCGTCTTTATTGCAGGAATCAAATTTCTAGGTACGCAAAAGGATTATTCACTATTTAACCACAGCAGGAAACAATTATGCTGACAATTCAGTTCAATACTCAGTTATACTAGACAGTTAACCTTATTTACTGGATTTATACACTACATGCTTACTCCTATACTTACTCCTAATTTTGTAAAGTGGACAGGGAAGTTTCTCACCATTGTCACTCCCACAACATTGTTCCAGTTTTACAAGTTGACACAACCAGGTTCCTCCTAACTGTTTATTCTCTAAAATCTGGAAAACTACATGCTTGGTATTACTGCTTCTGTCATCGTACAGTGTTTGTGTCATTTCTTTACTACATATGTGTGATGTGAAACTTAGATCCTATGTCATGTTGTTTGTATGAATAACATAAACTTATATGTGATGTCCTGTTGTTTCTATGAATAGCCAACACTTTCTATCCTAAACCGTGGAATGTGGTTTAGTTTCTCTCTCATTCTGTAAACCTTTCAAATAGTAGAAACTTAAAGAGTCATCACTCATTTTTTTTAACCTTCTTTTACAATTTCACGGGAAAAAGTTACCGGAATAAACCTTTTTCTTCACTGCCATTTTAATCAAACTCTACTGTCTTATTCCTTTTTCTTCTAAGAAAAAAACTTCCCTATATATTCTGTTCTCATCTACCTGTTTCACAAATTGACATTCAGTTTACCGCAGAATGGAAGTGATTCAATTCCTTTTGTTCCTACCCTCGCCTACGTCTGCACCAAGCTGAGAATAGAACCCCCCAAGTATTCATTTTTGCTACAGAGACACATGTTTAGATACACGGTCGATGTACAACTGGGAAAGCTGCTTGATGGCACCAACAACATTATTATGGTGAATGGTTCAATTTTTAGAAAGCTCGAATTTGCCAAGGAATCCGCAGCTCAGGCTTCCATATCAACCCTTAAAGCTTTTTACAACTTTGATGTGGATGATATTAATCTTGATGCTGCGGTGGAGATAAAGGAGAACCTAACGAAGGCTTATTGAGAGATAAATGGACTTAAGTATGAACTACAGGTGCAACAATATAACAATCACTGTACTAAGGCTTATTGGCTCGACCAAGTTCGCGTGTTGGAGGCAGAGGTTGCTACACTTAAGGCGCAGCTTGATGTAGTGAATCCGAGAGAGGGGAGTGTCATACCTCACACAGGCCCTGGCCTGTGAGTCCCCAACCTATCTCACAAGCCCAACTAAAGACTGGGCATCTAGCCCTCGGCCTAACCAACAGAACTAACCTTAAGTCTTATTTTCTTAAGGTGATGAGCCTGGGAGGTGGCCCAGGTGGCTTTTAAACCAATCCAATAATTACTTGCAGCGTAAGTAAGGCCTAAACCACTTTCTTGCATGACAAGCAAGGCATCAAATAATGCAACTTTCAGTGCATACTTGGTGTGCATCAAGTGTGCTACCTATATGTCAACCAAGAAGCCCACAATGTTGGTTTAGGTTTTGAAAACCACAAAGTATAATGCATGTAGCTCTCGGCCATCAAACTCACATACACAGGTGCACTTCAAAACTTGCAAGGTCAAGGCCAACAATATCACACAAGTGCCAAACTTGGGCCCAATACTCATAGCACAAAACCATACACATAACCATCCATACTCATACATAACTTGGCATACCAAGGTCCTCCAAAACAACAACATCTAGGTATCCAAGACTACAAATATACACAGCCAAAAGTGTAGTCTACCTAGCAAATAACATGGCTAGTAATGCCAAGCACACATAAGTTGTTCATGCCAAGTTACATATATAGACCGAGACCCCAAACTCCTAGTGCTCAAACATCACCTTAAGGATCCCATACAAAAGCACACACTGCAACACCAAGCCCGTGGCCATGTTCATGGTCATAAAGGTGAAAAGCAAAACCAGAGCTAAAGTCCAGGTATCCATGCTCCCCTAGACAGTTCCCACTCTACAGCCTGCAAGCTTAAACCATAAGTCTCGGCCAACTCACAATAAGACTTGCAAATAATTCTAAAGTGTCAAGCCAAGCACACATTGGCACATACCTTAGCAACAAAGCAAATAAACACTAAGTGCACACACAAGGCAGCTTAGCACTACTCAGGCTGAATATCCTTGCCTGAAAAAAAATGGAGAATGGGCAGTGAGTTTAACTCAGTAGGATTCACTTCATTATACCCAACTCTTAAAGAGTTTATTTAGTTAAGCCGAGTGAACACTCAAGGCTTAACCTCCAATTAGTTAGCTCAACCTGCAAAACAAACATAAAGACAAGAAAAGCAAGGTGCCATATACAATAACCATAATGGGGGTTAGCATGCACAAGAAATCACCAAAGCACACAAGTACTCACACACACTTCACATTGTTGCTCTCGGCCATATAAGCCATACATGTACCCGTGTGCAATCCTTGCACATAATCTTACCAATAACATTCCATATGGAGCTCCCAAAATGCCAAGCAAATAGGCCACATTCACTTGCATTTTTAGTACATGTACTATAGTCAATTAGCTAATCAACATTGCAACCCAATATAACCAATAAGCCCATCAAGTAACTAAGATCACATGGCAGATTTTTAACCATCACTTAGCCACCTTAACACTTGAACCATGGCATACATTACCAAGCGTACTCAAGTGTAGTGAACCCTACCTCAAGCTCTCGGTCTCCAATAGAACTTCAAGTGTCCAAGTGCCCTTCAACCACAATGCCTACCATAATAAGGCATAATCATTAACAACATAACCCATGGATCAAATACCATGATTTCAATGAAGGACACCATCAACCAACACTTGGAAGCTCTCGGCCATATAAGCCAAAATACTTAAACATAATCTGCCCATTAATCTTACATACTATAATTCACTATAAACACCAATAAACACTAACCATGGCATACATGCCAAGTAAACAAGTGAAATATACCATTTCACTTCAATTCAAGTTTTCGGCCAAAGCACACATTTTCACATAGTTGTACTACTCAACATACCAATTCACTAAATGAGTATCCAAACAACTAGTGAGCTCATTCATGGCACAATTACCATGCAAAATAGGCAACATTTCAAGTAAACACCAATTCCACCCTTTCGGCCATAGTACCCATTTCACATACTCACGTTCCGCATTCATTCCATTCCAACATACATATACCAATGCATCATTAGGCATGGTTCATGGCGTCAATGCCATGTAAACAACAATTGGACATGAGTTACCTCCAAGTTCACTTTCGGCCAAAGTACCAACTTGCACAATCTTGGTGTCCTTCGTCCACACAACCTATCACAAGGTTAAATAATCATCAACAAGCATCACACATGGATTAATTTCCATGAATTCCAAGAAGAACACCAAGAACACACATTCATCACTTTCGGCCATAACTAGGTTTCCCACCAAGCATTTCAATGCTTAATCCTCCGAGCTTAGCAATAAATGAGCATTCAAAATCCTTGTTCATGGAAGGAAATACCATGGATTCAAGGAAAAACCAAGGTTACCTCAAGAGCCCTAGCTCACATTGCTCGGCCTTTCACCAATTCTTCATGAACAAAGCTTGATTTCAAGCAAACGCAAGCCAAATCCACTTCTCCAAGCTTGAATCCGCCCAAAAGCTCAAGAACTTTGGATTTAGAAGCAAGATTGTGAAAGAACTCTCAAAGGTGCTCTCAGTTTCGCAAAGACAAGGGAAGCCCGAAATGAACAAAGACTTAGCTTGTTTCGGCCGAACACAAATGCTTATAGTTAGCCAAAATGCTAACTTGGCTTCCATTTCTTTGCATGGCGCATTAAAGCCCTTAAGTCCACTAGAGCACAAAGCCGCCACTCCAACATGTACTCAAATGGACACTTAAGTCCACCCATGGCTCAAATTGCCAAGCAATTAAACAACACAAGTACCTATGTGTCATAAGCACCCATGCATAACCGGCCATGTAACCAACATAAGGACTAGTTAGTTTAACTAGTAACTAGTGAATAGTACACTAGTGGTAGACAAGAATTTGACTAGTAATCATTGTTGTCTCCCACAAATGGTCTAGTTTTGCACTAGCAATTATAGAATTTTGCATGGCTCACAATACCATCTTTAAACTTGTGGTTTCACTTGTACCACTTAAGTTGATGCACAGTTTAGACCCCTTTCTTAGTTTTCTGTCAGTCTTCCAAATGTACATTTCCCATGTGCAATTAAGCCCTGAAAGTCTCCTGTTTTGCACATAGGCCACTGTGCGAGTCTCCATGACTCCTCTTTCTTCCCCTTTCTGTTTTCTCTCATTTTTCCTTTGTTCTCCTTGGCCTAAGCCAAGCACTTAGGAGGTGCCTAACAGGGAGTACACCAGTTGGTGTGGAGACAGACCTAGAGGAGGATAATGAAGTAGATGACTAAGTTTCTATACTTAGTCATGACTGTCTTCTCTATTTTAACATAATGTTTATTTTCATTTAAGTTTAATTTCCCTTAATTGGCATCTCGAACATATGTTTTCTGGCCCTAACTGTTAGTGTTTCAACCTTAATGTCATTCCTTTTTTTCCTATCTTTCCAATTCTGAAACTGTGACCTTTCTATAAACCATTGTTACCAATTTCACAAACTGAACTAAACCACATTTCATTCTTCGTAGTCACTTAGGTTTAGTAACAATAATGACTAACAATTAACCTATCTTTGGTTTTATTGACATGTTTCCCAATGTCTTCCTCACTACTTACTTATGATGCATAATTACTGATTTTAATAGGGAAACAATTTGAATCACATACATGTGATGTGTGGAGGAATTAGAATATGGATACCGTTAGGAGTAAATATTATGAAAATCAAAGTTTTTAGAGTGAAGTCAAAAAGAAATTATTGTGAACGACCTAGGGCACATATTTGAACCGAAATGTCTCTAAGTTTGAAAGATGTACGAACGTGGGTTAAAAACTTGGTTCAAAGTACTGTTAGGCCTAATTGGCACAATTGGGCTAAACAAATTATGTTCAGTCTACTTAAACATAATTAAATGGGCCTCGAACTGAGTAATGCGGGAGGGCTATGGATTAGTGCATGGTTAAATTCTGCGCCTACTTAGACTATGGGCCTTAAAAAATTAAATTCGGTTTACCAGAAAAAACAGAAATGGGCTTCGGCCTATTTATTGCTAAAAGGAAAATGGATTAAGTGCAGGGTTAAAAAAGGTATTTAAAAAAATAATAGGGGTATAAAGGGAAAAAAATTATTACCTAGTAACCATAAGTCTTCCAACTTCATCGCCATAAATAACAACTGGGAGACTCCTCGCTGCCGCCGTTATCTTCATCGAACAAACAAGCCCATTCTTCCCCATGAGAATTTCTCTAGTCGAGGAAATTTGATGACCGAAATGGAGAGAACAAAATCAGAGGAAAAAGAGCTTGTGTCAGCATTTTGTCCAATTTCAAAGGCGATTTTAAACAAAATCAACCTTTCTTTCAAAATCTGTTAACATAAAGTTAGGGAATGGAAATATGTACCTCTAGACTCCAATGGCTGACGTGATCTCCGAATGCTGAAAGAAAATCCTCTCCTCTAGATCTTCGATGGCGGATGCACCTCCACGGATAGATTTTCCGTTGCACCTCTTAGCAAACACATTACACAGAGTGACAGAAAAGGAGAGGGAGAGGGAGAGCAAGCCAGAGAAAGAGATCGATACCAAGAGCTAGGCAGAGAGAAAGAAGAAGAAGAAGAAGAAGAAGCCGAGGCGGCATCTCAGACATAGAGAAGATGTTGAGCAGATAGAGAGAATGGAAGAATGGAAGACATGAATACACAAATTGGACGAAAATGCTACAATCTAGGGCACTTGTTTGGAAGCAGTAGTAAGTTTCCAGTTTTGGGCTTACATAGTAGCCCATTAGCCATAAAACCTTTTGGGCTTTCTATCTCTTTGTTCCCCGCCAAATAATTCTTCTAAACTATGGGCTTTTTTTTTTATTTGCATCGTTAAGGACTAGATTGACTGTTTTTTAAGGTCAGTCCACTTTTTTCCAGGCGGATCGCATCCTGAGGGCCAGTCTTGCCATTTTTCTAGTTTAGCCTTCTTCCACTTTTCATTGTTGTTAAATGCCTTTTTTGTCCCAGAATTTCTCACCTTTACCATATAAGTCACTAAATACGACATGTGTTACGTTTTGGTCCCCAAACTTAATTACTGCTTAATATTCTTTCTATTTGCTGTCTTACTCCCCAAACTTTTTTGTTGTTTTTTAATGTACAATTTTATATAAAAAAATAAATTAAACACAATTTTCCTATTTCCATCATATCTTTTCATTATTCACAATTAAGTTTTGTATTATGAGTTATTTAATTCAAAAGGTTTATGATTTAATAAATTAATTTCATCCATAACTGTTAAAATAGAAAGTGAACTTTTCTAAATAAAGTTCCTACCAATATTACAAAATTGGAATTTTAGTTCATAATAGAAATTTTTTAGTTATTTCTTATTTAACAAGGAAAAAATTTCCATTACTTTTAAACATGTACAATCCTATTAATATTACAAAATTGGAATTTGAGTTCATAATAGAAATTTTTTAGTTAATTCTTATCTAACAAGGATAATTTAAAAAAAAATCCTATTTTGTCCCTCAAATTAATTTTATTATCTTTTAAACATAAATTTTTTTGACAAATGTGCTAACAATACCGAGCTATTGATTCTCTCTAAGGTTTTAATTGACCACCTTGGGAGTCCACTAATTTGGCCACTGTCACCCCTCTTTCGCCTTTGCGTTAACTATCCCAGCCGTTTTCACCACTCAAGATGTCTTATCTGTCATCTGGGATTGGTCCCCCATTATGCCCTCTCCTCTGTTCAATCAATTGAAGGATTTTGGCCATTTGATTGCTATTTTCCTTTATGGGGTTATGAGTTATTTCAAGTTTGGAGACTTTGATGAGGGACTTAACCACATTTATAATGCAGCTCTATGTCATAAAATATATTTACGATATCCTAGCTGGAGTCCATGGCCAGTTATATATGAAAGAAAGCATTCAAAATATCAAGAAAATTAAAGATGAAGAGGGAAGTTATTGGGGTAGGCGTATTAAGGAGCTTCGACAATCGGCTGATTACAAAATTGGAATAATCATTCAAAGGTGGCCCAGGCAAAAGTGTCATGCCTACATTGAAACTGTTGACCCATAATTTCGCTGTCGTAACTATGGCATGTGTGTTTATTGCATCTTGACAACTCCCCGTCTTAATAATGGGACGGAGAGTTATTATGACATTGATGATGCTAGGTTATGTGATGAGTGTGTCATAGATGATGAGCTTCGTTCTTTAATTGTCATGTTGCATAGGTTTGACTAGATCTTCACTTTCCCTTTACTAATGTTATGTGTTTGTCATTTATAGATTTTACTTCTATTCTGGTACTTGATATTCTCTTGGTAATTAAGTTGTTTGACTTTTATCTTCTACATTATTCCATTTCATCTATATCTTTTCAATATGCATTCTTTTGTTCATTACTCCAACTACTACTATAGTTTAATGTTATAATAGGTGACTGGTAGTAAAAATGACTTATACAACCTACATTTCATTATTATTTCTTAAGAACATGTATTCTCACGCTCGATGATCCTTTCGACTCCAGTAGTGTCAAGAAGTTGGTGGTCAGCATGACCCTGTTCTATCTCCATCTCGTTGTGCTCTTCCCATTAATCCCTCATTTATACGAAATCAATCTTATAATACTATTCTATTTGACGCTCTTCCACCACCTACACATCCTTTGTCTGATATAACAAACCTAATTCCACCAATCCATGGAATGCATTCTTCTGTGTTAAATATTCCACACAATACTCATACCGCTCCTATCACACCTCTTTCATCAACAACCCATTGTAGTCGAAGAACTTTTGAAGTTGGTGGGAGTTCTTCGATAGTAGGCCAACACTCCAAGAGGCAGAGAATAATGTCCTCTACCTTTATACCTATATCGATGGTATCCATACCAGATATCAACAACTACTGCATGTATACTTTTAATTTGAAGTACATTTTTTGTTCTTTATGTTCAACAATTTTTCTAGTCCCACGCATTCTATTATTGATTTATAATTCATTTTCTCATAGTCACCCTATTAGAAACCTACTCTTCCTAGCCTACTTATGAGAACCAATAGTTAGGAAGGACTAAGCATCAGAGTATGCTGTTTTACCTTCTTATACTTACTATACAACCAAACATGTCTATCATGTTTCTTACATTTCTTCTCATCCCAGGAACATGTTTCCAATACGAGGACCTAAAACACCCGACTTACATTTGTTCTCACTGTGGTGCCATTATGTGGTATGAAGAGAAGCAATAAATCACAGAACACAATGAATCCTGAATTCTCTCTCTGTTGCCAGAAAGGGAAGGTTTCTATCCCTCATTCCCCTCCTACACCCCAGTTTCTTCGTAGACTATTTGACTACAATGGAGATGACCTGTCAAGGTACTTTAGGAGGCACATTCGTGAAATCAATTCTAGATTTTCTTTCACTTCAACGGGTGTATATGTTGATTCAAGCACACATGATAGGCAAGGACCACCGACTTTCAGGACTTCTAGTATGAACTATCATCGTATAGGTTCACTATACCCTAGCAATTGAGATCGTCCTCAATTTACATAGCTCTATATGTATGATACGGAGAATGAAACATACAACCGTATCATGAGTTTCGGTGATGGCAACTGCACTGAGTATAATGAGACGTTATTAATGGCCTTATCATTTATTTGATGAGCATAATCAGTTGGTTATGTTCTTTCGTATGACCAGGGACAAATTCACTGGTACAACATTGCCTCCTATAAGGATACAACTCCTTAGTTCTCGGAATTAAGATCAAAGATATAATTTACCAACATCAAATGAGGTTGCTGGGCTTTTTGATGGGATTGATGAGGACTTGGGCAACCATCGGGATATACTAGTTTACCCATGGAATTCAAAACCCTGTACTATAGATTTCTTTCACCCAAAATGCTACGCCTTACATTTCCCATTATTCTTAGTGTATGGAGAGGATGGATACCATTTAGAGATCTAATATGTCACCTCCAATGGTGACCTTGCTCCATCTGGGACAGTTACCTCGAGGGAGTTTTATGCCTTCCAGTTCCAGCAATGTCATTTTGTTGACTCTCTCATACTTAAGGGTGGTTGATTGTTCTAGGAGTATGCATTTGATGCTTACTGTGTCACCCTCGAGTCACATTTTAGGTGACTCATGAGGCATAAAAATCAGTTTCATGCAAAATTACTTTGTGGCCTACAGGATGCAGTGAATAGAGGTGACACGATGCATCTTTATATAGAAAATGTTAGGTACCTCCTAAGTGCTTGGCTTAGGCCAAGGAAAACAAGAGGAAACAAAAGGAGAGTGAGGAGAACTATGGAAACTAGTACAGTGGTCTATGTGCAAAGCTGGAAAATTTTCAGGGCTAACCTGCACATAGAAACTAGACTATGGAAAGCTGACAGAAAACAGAGAAGGGGGATCAAATTGTACACTCAGATTAGTGGTACAATTAAAACTACAAACTTAAAGTTGGCATTTTCGGCCATGCAAGTTTATTGGATGACTAGTGCAAGACTAGACCAAAACTAGTAGACAATAATGATTGCTAGTCAAGTCTTGTCTACCACTAAAGAACTATTCACTAGTTAACTAGTTAAATTAACTAGTCTTTATTCTAGTTACATGGCCGGTTACACATGGGGAATTAAAGCACTTTGGTACTTGTGTTTGATGTGTACATGGCATTATAGGCCATGAAGTGACTTAAATGTCCATTTAGACACAAGTTTAAGTGGCAACCTTGTGTTCATGTAGAGTTGGGGGCTACATTGTTTCATGCAAAGAAATGGAAGCAAAAGTTAGCATTTTAGCTAACTAAAATACAAGTCTTTCGGCCGAAACTAGTCGAGACCATTACTTTGCCATTTCGGGTTCTTTGCTCTTCACTTGACCGAGAGTTGTTCTTGAGAGTTCATCCACCATTTAGCCTTGAATTCAAGAAATCCTAAGGGCATTGAAGGATTCAAGCTTGGAGAAGGTTGTTTCGGCCTTTGTTTGCTTTGAATCAAGCCTTGTTCTTGGAGATTCAAGGAAGGCCGAGCCTATTCAAGCTAGGGTTAAGGTAATTCTTGTTAAATTCCTTGAATCCATGGTATTTTCTTCCATGAACAAGGATATTGAGTGCTCAAACGTTGTTAAGCTAAGTGAATTGAGCAATTGATATGTTGTTGTGGAAACCTACTTTTGGTCAAAAGGATTAATTGATAGAGTTTGGTGTTCTTCATTGTGTACATGGAAATTAGTCCATGATTAAGGTTAATTGGTGCCTATGTGATCTTATGCTAGGCTATTTTGAACAAGGAACATCAATGCGTGCAAGTTAGCATTTGGCCGAGAAGCTCATTTTGAGGTAATCTTATGTTCTTCATCTAATTGCATGGTAATGGTGCCATGAACGTTGATTAATGATGATTAGGTGATTGTATGTTGGATTGGATGGGTGAAGAACATTAGTGTTTGGCAATGGGCATTATGGCCGAGGGCTTGAAGTAGTGTAATTTGGTGTTCATTACTTGATTACATGGTATTGGTGCCATGAACAATGATCATTGATGATTAGGTGTTTATGTAATGGGCTAGTTTGATAAAGAACACTATTATGTGAAAATGGGCATTTTGGCCGAAAACTTGGATTAGTTTACTTGAGTGTTATTCACTTGGTTACATGGTAATAATGCCATGAGTGATGTTCATTGATGATTAGATGATCATGTAATGAGTTAGTTTGATGGATAACACAAATATGTGGAATTGGGCATTGTGACCGAGAGCTTAAGCTTGTATATTGTAGTGTTCTTCATTGAAATCATGGTAGTTAGTCCATGAGTAAGTGTTGTTGATGCCTATGTATTGTTATGGTAGGCATTGTGATTGAAGAACACTTGGGCATTTGAAGTTTGGCTTGAGACCTAAAGCTATTGAGGTAGGGTTCACTAACACTTGATATTGCTTGGTGAATTACCATGGTTCAAGTGTTTAGAGTGACTAAGTGATGGTTGAAATTTGCCAAATGACCTTAGTTGCTGGATGGGCTATTGAGTTTTCACTCGGTTGAATTGTTGATTAGCTAATTAACTAATGTACATGTACTAGAAATGCAAGTAAATGTGGCCTATTTGCTTAGCATTTTGGAGCTCTAAGTGGAAGTGGATGGTTTGATGGTGTTTTGTGTGCAATGTGCACATGGGTACATGTATGATTATTTGGGCCGAGAGCAAAATGTGGAGTGTGTGTGTGTTCTTGTTTGCTTTGGTGCTTTCCATGTGCTTGCTAACCCCACTTATGGTATTGTGGATTTTATGCCATGGTTATTTATCTTGTATATGTATATGCATGGTTTTCCTTGTCTTTGTGTTTATTTTGCAGGTAAAGCTAGCTAATGGGAGGATAAGCTTTGAGTGAATACTCAGCTTAACTAAATAGACTCTTATTAGAGTTGAATATGTATAAGTGAATCCTACTGAGTTTTACTCACTGCCCATGCTTTTATTTTCAGGCAAAGACATTCGGCCTGAGTAGCACTAGTTTGCTCTGTACTTGTGTTTAGTGCTTGTTTGCTTGTTTAGCGAGGTATGTGCCAATATGTGCTTGGCTTATTAGTTCTAGTACATTACAAGTCTTATATTCTTGGTTGGCCGAGACTTATGTGATAAGTATGCAGGCTATAGTTGGAGACTTGTCTAGGAAAAGCTATGGACACTTGGACTTTGGCTCTGATCATAGTATTTACTTTCATGACAATGAATCAGGCAATTGGGTTGGTGTTGTAGTGTGTGCTTTTGTATGGAATTCTCAAAGTTCTGTTTGACCATTAATGGTCTTGGTATGTAATAACTTGGCATGTTTAGCTTTCGGTTTCATGGCATGTAGCCGTGTTGGACTCTAGGTAGACTACCCTTTTTGTGTACATATGTGTAGTCCTTGATTCCTAGACTTGTGATGCTTTTGTTGGGATTGTATGCCAAGTTATGTATGGGCTTATGGATGGCTTTATGCTTGTACATACTTGCTGAATGTTTTGGGCCAATGTATGGCACTTTTATGTGAATAGTTATGGGCCTAGTCTTATGGAAATGTTGTGCACCCCTATATGTATGTTGTTGACCGAGAGCATCATGTACATATTAACTTGTGGTTTCAAAATCTAAACCAATAATGTGGCTTCTTGGTTGTCATATAGATAGCACACTTTATTGCACACCAATTATGCACTTGAAAACTTCATTAAGTGTTGCCTTGCTTGGTATGCAAGTATTCAATTAAAACCTTGCTTGTTGTGCAAATTAGTGGTATTGGGCCTTGCCTTTGCTGCAAGTATTTGTTGGACTTATTTTAAAGCCACCTGGGCCACCTCCCAGGCCTATCAACTTAAGAAAATAAGACTTCAAGTTGCCATGGTTTGCTTGGCCGAATGTTAGAAACTTCATTTTGGAGTTAGGCTTGTGAGTTAATTTAGAAACTTATAGGCCAGGGCCTGAGTGAGGTGTGACAGAAAATGAACCATTCTACCATCTTCATTCGTTGGTGGTCCAAGATACATGATTTAGAATTATCAAGATTGCCTGGCATTATGTCATGTCATGGGTTATCCTGATTTATTCATTACCTTCACTTGTAACCCACAGTGGCCTGAAATTAGTCACTTCCTTGATTTCATTCAAGGCCAACCCCCTAAGGATAGACCTGAAATCATTGACCATGTTTTTATGATGAAACTTCAACAGTTTTGGAAAGATCTCACTAAGGGAAAACACTTTGGACGTGTCATTGTAGGTAGTTCACTTTCATTCACTTCTTAATATCCTCTGCCCTTATATGGATACGACATTTAAAATTATCGCTTACTGTAAATGTTTTGCCTTTAGACATTTGCATAGGTGAATTTCAAAAATGTGGTTTCCCTTATGCACACATAGCTTTGTTCCTCAACCCAGATGACTGTAGTTAAATTTTGAAACCACTATTCCACAAGTGCACGGTAGACGTGTAGATGGGGTGAGTGGGTATCGTTCCCACGAAGATTGATTAAATTGATTGCCAAGTACCATTACTCAAAGTAAACTTTAGCTAAACAACCAAAGTTGGATGAAAATGTAGGCAACTTAAACAAGTGACTAACCTTAGCTAAATGGAATACTATTAACCTAGAATGCAAGTATGCAATGTAAAAATTGTAGTTTTTATCAAATCATGAAAGAACACTTCCTATGGGTTCACTACTTGTCTTGATTTGTTGGTGAACTTAGGTGAGTGGGTTAATTTCCAATGTATGTTGATAAAGTTATTAAACTAAATTCTTACTTTTCCAAGTGAAAGAATTAATCTCTCTATTCTAAACTTAATATGGATTTCCATCCGATTACAAGCTTAGAAAGAGGCATTAGAGCTCAATTTACCTTTACCTAATGACATAGACTAATTTTCCAACAAGTCCATAGCCATTAAATTCTTCTCATAGGTCCAATTACTTCTAATCTTTTTCAAGAGTTTAGGGGCAGTTTATAGTGCAACCAATTGTGGCCATCAACTAGCTAACACAACATTAAGCTCAAGAGAAAAATAAACATGCATTTGGTAGAAAACTAACATCACATAACCATGAATTCATCCAACATAATCAATCCAAGTAGCTACATCCACAGAAAGTGCAAAAGAAGACTACTCCATAACTAAATAAAACATAATCATGAAAGTAAACATAATAGCATCCATGAAGAACTACAAGGAAGATGAAAGAATAAACCCAAGATGGCTAAAAGATCTTGAATCCAAAGTCTCCAAGCTAGTCTCCTTGAGCACTCCAAGCAATCTCCAAGTTAGCTCCAATGGTCACCAAGAAAAAACTAAGAAAAGCTAAAAATACTAACTATGGTGGAAAGAAAAACCAAAACTAAGTTTAGGGAGACAAGATGAAGATGAAGAAGATGAAGAAGATCCCCCTCCTCTTGCTTAGTTCCAGATTCTTCTACTCTTGAGGATGTCCCTTTCACTCACCAAACCAATTGGATAGAAGTCATTGGTCAATAGCAAGCTTGTGTTCAAATTTGAGGTTGGGGACCACTTTCCCGGGTGACTGGCGCCTAGGCCTCAGGAGGGGCTGCTGGGCACCTAGGCTTCCAGGCTCGAGGGTGCTCTGGCGGCTAGGCCTCTAGGCTCGCAGGTGTTCTAGCGCATAGGCCCCAAGAGGGGATGCCTGGGCGCCTAGGCCTCCAGGCTCGCAGGTGCCTGGGGCCTAGGCCTCAGGTGGTGCCTAGGCCTCCAGGGTGTGTTTTTTAGGCAGAGAACTTTTGTACTGTGGCGCCTAGGCCTCGCTCCTGGGGCCTAGGCCTTACAGTTATATTTTCCGTTGACTTTTGCGTTCCCGTTTTTCATTCCGCTTGTCCCGGTGCCATTCCAATGCTATGGTCCGCTTCTCCAACCTACAAAATGAATGATCAAAGCAAGAATTAGCCAAAAATATTGAGTGATAAGGTAGAAAATTGTGGTCAAAGTTGACAAAAAGTCAACATGTTTGACCACAAAATTAATATTTATCAAACTTCCCCAAACTTAGAAGAATGTTTGTCCCTAGCATTTATTAACCTAAAAACATAAAGCAATCAAAATATAGAAGCTAACAACATATACTCAATATCATATCATAAAGTCATTCAAAGTACAAGCTCAACTTAAGAGAAATTAAGGTAAGTAATGAAAGAAGAACTTTGTCATTAACGGTAGGTAATTGCTCGCTAAGTGTTTCACTCCCTAATCTATGGTTGCCTAGTGTATCTAAGGCTTATAATGCCACTTCATCCACAAATTTGCAAAAGGACCCAAACTACCCATGAATTGTCCCTAAGGAGTATGCATGCAAATTTAAGTCCAATGACATATATATAAGGTTGTACCGTGGCCGGGTTTGGTATGGACAGGAATTGGATGGAGGCCTTTTGAGGCGGGGCTAAAGAAGTAAGTCAAGCATAAACACCATGGGCAATCCTAATAATCAAACCTAAAGTCCCACCCAAGGTATTTTGATTTAAAAAATGCTTTTCTTGACTTCCAAGCAACAAATCAAGTAACCCCCATATGCACAATTTTGACAAAACCCATGAGTGAACTCCTTTCAAATTAATAAAGTACTTCTACCTTTCCCTTTCTTTATTTATTCTTTTTGGTCTTTTTTTTTGTTTTTTTTTTTTGTTTTTTGTTTTTTTTTTACGAGGGCTTTTTCATGTTGACTCGTTTTGCTTTTTTATTAAGGGAAAGATAGTTTTTTTTTTTCTGCAACTAGAAATTCACCCAATCTTCAAAGTTCAAACAAATGTGCATGATTTATCCAAAGTATATTCAAACCATAGCTACATAAACTCAACAATAAGTTCATAACCCAACATTTTTCCCCCAAACTTATTTATTGCTCACTCACACAACTCACAAATTTTTACCCTTCCCAAGCCCATATATGCAATGCTCAACTTACTTCAAGGACAAGAGAGGATAAATAACAATGGATATGGCTCAATTATGTGGGTTAAACAACAAACATGGCTTAAAGGCTCAAAGGGGTCAACTAAGGATTATAATGAAGGGTTAGCCATTTAGGTATGTAGTTAGCCCTAAGTTGTCATTTTCATCCTTTATTTGCATGCATCAATTCGGATATGAAGGGGTCCAAAAGCAAATTAAGGAATCCATAAGCAAAACAAGCAAAACAAGCACCACTCCAATGAATGAAATAATTTATAATGCAAGTGTGCCACACAAGATCCAAAGACTCACCGGGTATAGTTTCTACCATTAATGACAAGTGAAAATCTTTCTTTACTTAACAAAATTTACAATCAAGTTGAACTTGTAAATGAATTCCTCTAATCATGATAAAGAGCATGCATTGGGTCCCTAAATGCACATAACCTAAATGCAACTACATGTTTCTACATTTATCCACTAATGAATGCTAGGAATTAAAATGTGCAAATACTAAGCTAAATGCCATGCAAGGGAAACAACAAAATCAACTAAGCAACTATCATGCAAAGGACTAGTTCAAGTACTCATCCACATTGTCCTCAATGTGAAAAGAAAGGAAAAGCTAGAAAGAAAGCATGAAGAATCGTACCCGAGGAGGCGGATGTTCCCGCCTCCAACTAATCCTCAGGCATGTCAGGTGCGCCGGATGACTCTCCGGCCGGTGGATGAGAAGGAGGAATGGTGGATGTGTCCTGTGGAGCAAACTGAGAGAAGTGAGGATAAAAAGGGGGAGGATGGTTGAGTGGGTGAGGGGTATACCACGGGTGGGCGGAAGGATGGAGGTGAGGCGAGGATTTGTGGGAAAGGTGGATAGTCAGGAGGAAGGTCGGGGTTTTGTTGAATGGCCCCACACTTGACTTGGGCCGAAATCATCTCTGTACACCCGGCCAAAAGTGAATATCCCTCCCGAGCCTCAGTAGCAAAGGAGGTGAATCGCTCCTCCAAGTGATCAACACGTGAAATCACTTCATCCCGAAACCCGCCAATAGCGAGATGGATCTTGTTGAGGGCAATGGCGAGGGCTTCGTTAGAAGCATGAGTAGGATCAATGAGTGGTTCCTCCTGTGGTGGTGCTTCTCCCTCCGGGCCTAGCGGGTCATGGGCCTCTTCATCTTCTTCTTGGTGCTCCTCGGCCTCTTCACCCCCCGCCAACTCATAACCATGTAGCTTGCTCAAGGAGATGTCCTTGGGTGTAGGAGCAAAGATGAGTGGGTCCTCCAGGTAATGAACTCCGGCCTCCGCCAAAAGCTCCATGATCAATTGTGGGAACAGGAGGTTACCTCTCTTTGTTCTTGCCGCCCTACTTATGTTTTGTGCTATGTGTGCTCCCACGTCAATTTGTTGGTTGGCGGCAATCCAAAAGAGGACTTGACCCCAGTCCGAAGTCACATCAGACGGATGAGTGGATGGTATAAGCCTAGAGCTGATGAAGTAATGCCACACCTTCATCTCTGGCTTGAGGAAGGATAAGGCAAAATGGATCTTCCTCTCGGGGTCATCCTTGCTATGAGTCCAAGGCACAACCTGCCCACATAACCAAGTCGTCATCCAATCAAAGCCGCCATCCCTAGGAGGGTTTCCGATCTCGGGATTGATCCGAAGGTGGTTGTTGATGTCGCTTGGTGCAATGTTCATGGTCCTCCCTCGAACCGTTACCGTCTTGGCCGAATGGTGTTTGGGTTGGGTAGCGCTCAAGTTGGCATAGAACTCCGCCATAAGTGTTCGGGAGATCATGGTGTGTGGTGTGGTGCACCATGTCCTCCAAGCTCTCCGCTCCACCACCGCTAAGATTCCAGCATTCTCCGGTGCTCCAAGATCAAATCCTCTCTCAATGGTGAATTTCCTTTTTACAAAGCCCTCAAATAGTTCTTCGGCCTTCTTGTTGACAAAGCGGGGGTACTCCATGGCCGGCTCTTGGGCATGCTCCTCCCGTGCCCTCTTGCCCTTTCCTTTGTCAGTACTCCTCCCTTTGAAAATTCTGGGTGCCATTGTTCCTACACCAAGCAACAATCATAAAAGTCTCATAACTAAAAATCTCATAACTAAAATGAAAGGCACATATAATCAATCAAATACCTCCACCCTCCAAGATAAAAGTCTACATCACTACACACATCCGCAATCAATCACTTTGGACAAATTATACACCTCAAGGCATGAATTTATTTAGGCAAAAAGGCTTATCATGAACTTGTTGCAAAATATGGCATACCAACTTCACAAAGCTACCGGCACTAACAAATGTGCATCTAATCAAATATGGGGGCTTAAACCATTATCTATGCACTACCTAGATGCAACTTGAACTAATATGTCTAGCCAATTAAGCTCACATGTGAAGAGGTAAGTCCATGAACATGGTATGAACAAAACAAGTCATGATGGCATAGCAAAAGTTCCATGATTTTTCATCAATTAAACAAGCATCCGGGTGCAAATGGAAGGTTCAATCATATACTATGCAACACCTAGATGCAATAGAAGCAAAGAACTAATGCCAAGAACACTCACATAAAGCTACATTATGCTTCGAAAACCCATATGGTGAAATCACCCACATTCATGTTCTTGATTTTCCGGAAAACTTACAAGCTCAAATTCTTACAATGTAGCTCAAATTACTCACAATTCTTGTTAGACCCATTCATTATAAGGTAGAAGCAGGCAATTACAATAACCAAATCATCAAGAACATGCATTAGACAAGATTCACCATTAAAATTTCGTGGGTCTTCGTGGGTGGGGTTTTCAAGTCATGATTTTGGTGCTAAATTGTTGTTTTTAAGCATAAAATCTCTTACCCATCAACAACAATCCAACAACAAGCAAGAATCCACACAAAATCAACACAAACCTCCATTTTTGCCCAAATTCGCACATACACCAATCCACATGATTTCAAGAATTTCAAGCAAGAAAATTGAAGAGAGAATGATGAAAATCACTTACTTGATCCTTGTTTGTGCAAAAATCGATAGAAAATTGAGTTGTGGAGTGCACGGAAAGGTTAGGGTTCGAAGGTGGAAAGGTTTAGAGGAGGCGAGTGTTTTGTGTGTGCAGGTGAATTGGGGAAAAAGGGGTTCAAAACGCATGTCGAGCGTCTGGAGCCTAGGCGCCGGAAGAGGCTTATATGGCACCGCGGTGCCCAGAAAAGTTTTTCCCCCGTGTGTTTTTTTTGCATTCTGGCGCCTAGGCGCCGATCGGTGCTGCGGCGCCCACACTCGCGTAAAAATTCTCCTTTTGCCCTCAAATTTTCAAAGTTTTGTTAAATCTTACCCTTAAATTTACCTTTTACCAAAATTTGTACACGAAAAATTTCCAAAGTGTTGATTCTTTCACTCTTCTTTCCACCTACAAAAATCATAAAATTGTTTTCCATTATTCAAGAGAAAAATGCAACAACTCTTAAATTAACAAAACATTATCTAAATGCAATGAAATATCGGGGTGCCTCCCGAAAAGCGCTAAATTTAACGTCTTTAGCTAGACAACTTCCCTTTTGTGGTGAATCAAGTGGTTGGCTCCGCCAAGCGAAGCTTGTCGGAAATTTGAGGCTCCTCTCCATAATAGTGCTTCAATCTTTGCCCGTTCACTTGAAATGTTCTTCCATCATCCGTCCTCAACTCAATAGCTCCATAAGGTGAGACCTTTTCCACCACAAATGGGCCCGACCATCTTGATTTCAATTTGCCCGGAAATAATTTAAGCCTTGAATTGAATAAAAGCACCTTTTGACCTGGAACAAATTCTCTCCTCATAATAAGCTTGTCATGCCACATCTTTGTCTTCTCCTTGTACAACTTGGCACTCTCATAAGCTTCCCGACGAAACTCATCAAGCTCATTCAATTGGAGAAGTCATTTTTCACCGGCTTTCTTCAAATCAAAGTTGAGCTTCTTGATTGCCCAATATGCACGATGTTCAAGCTCCACCGGTAAGTGACAAGGCTTGCCAAACACAAGCCTATAAGGAGACATTCCAATCGGTGTCTTGTAGGCGGTCCGATAAGCCCAAAGAGCATCATCCAACTTCTTTGCCCAATCCTTTCTTGTTCCATTGACCATCTTCTCAAGAATTTGCTTGACTTCTCGGTTGGAAACCTCCGCTTGGCCATTTGATTGTGGGTGATAAGGAAGAGCCATCTTGTGTCTTACACCATACTTAGCCATCAATTGTGCAAAGATCTTGTTGCAAAAATGAGACCCTCCATCACTCACTATGGCTCTTGGAGTACCAAAGTGGGAGAATATGTTCTTTTGGAGAAATTTGACCACTACCTTGGCATCATTTGTAGGTGTGGCAATGGCTTCAACCCACTTAGAGACATAATCTACTGCCAATAATATGTAGGAGCAACCAAAAGAAGGTGGGAACGGTCCCATAAAGTCGATACCCCACACATCAAATATCTCAACCTCCAAAATATTAGTAAGTGGCAACTCATGTCTTCTAGAGATATTTCCCACTCTTTGACAATTATCACAAGTCTTCACAAAAGCATAGCAATCCTTGAAAATAGAAGGCCAATAGAAACCCGATTGGAGTACCTTAGCGGCGGTTCTTGTTGGTCCAAAATGCCCACCATAAGGAGATGAATGGCAATGGCGAATAATATCCGGCACTTCCTCCTTAGGAACACACCTCCTAATGACTTGATCGGCACATCTCTTGAATAGCAAGGGCTCATCCCACAAATAGTATTTCACATCCACTAAGAACTTCTTTTTTTGTTGGGAACTCAACTCCGGAGGTAACACTCCACATACCAAATAATTCACATAATCGGTAAACCAAAGAGTGCTTGCTTTTACCTCTAGAAGATGTTCATCCGGGAATGACTCCTTAATGGGCAATGAATGTTGCTCATTCTCCAACTCAAGTCTTGAAAGGTGATCCGCTACTACATTCTCGCTTCCTTTCTTGTCTCTAATCTAAACATCAAACTCTTGTAAAAGCAAAATCCACCGAATCAACCTTGGTTTAGCGTCCTTCTTGGTGAAGAGATACCGAATAGCCGCATAGTCGGTGAACACTACCACTTTTGTGCCAAGGATGTATTGCCGAAATTTATCAAGAGAAAACACCACCGCCAACATTTCTTTCTCCGTGGTGGTATAGTTTTGTTGTGCCGGGTCCAAGGTCTTACTTGCATAGTAGATGGCCCGAAAAATCTTCTCTCTTCTTTGGCCAAGCACCGCTCCCACCGCAAAGTCACTTGCATCACACATAATCTCGAATGGTTGACTCCAATCCGGTGAGACAACAATGGGTGCTTCCACAAGCTTCTTTTTAATCAACTCAAATGCCTCCAAGCAACAATTATCAAGCTCAAACTCGGCATCCTTCTCCAATAATGAACAAAGAGGCTTCACAATCTTGGAGAAATCCTTAATGAATCTTCTATAAAAACCCGCATGTCCAAGGAAGCTTCTCACACCTTTCACATTCTTTGGTGGAGGCAATTTTTCTATGGCCACAATTTTTGCTTTGTCTACCTCAATACCCTTGGAAGAAATTTTGTGTCCAAGAACTATGCCGGATTTTACCATAAAATGGCATTTCTCCCAATTAAGAGCAAGGTTGGTCTCTTCACATCTCTTCAATACCTTCACTAAATTTCCCAAACAATCATCAAAGGAAGAGCCAAAAACCGAAAAGTCATCCATGAATACCTCCATAATCTTCTCAACCATATCGGCAAAGATGGCCATCATGCACCTTTGAAATGTGGCCGGTGCATTGCACAACCCAAATGGCATCCTTCTAAATGCATAAGTGCCATAAGGACAAGTGAAGGTTGTCTTTTCTTGGTCCTCTGGTGCAATAGCTATTTGGTTATACCCGGAATATCCATCAAGAAAACAATAGAATTTATGGCCGGCCAACCTATCCAACATTTGATCAATGAAAGGTAAAGGGAAATGGTCCTTTCTTGTGGCCTTGTTGAGCTTCCGGTAATCCATACACACTCTCCAACCGGTGACAGTTCTAGTGGCAATGATATCCAAGCTTTGGTCCGTCACTATGGTTATCCCTCCTTTCTTAGGCACTACTTGAACGGGGCTAACCCATTGGCTATCGAAGATAGGATAAATTATACTGGCATTTAAGAGTTTCAAAATCTCCGCCCTCACTACTTCTTTCATGGCGGGATTTAACCTTCTTTGGCGTTCAACCGAGGGTGTGTATGTGTCCTCCATTCTAATCTTATGCATGCAAATGGAAGGGCTAATACCCTTGATATCACTTATAGACCATGCAAGTGCATCTTTGTGCTCCCTTAGTACCCTTAACAACTTTTCTTCCTCCAACAAGGTTAAGCATGAAGAGATAATCACCGGATAAGAATTACTAGGACCCAAGAACACATATTTCAAATCACTAGGCAACACTTTCAAATCAAACTTTGGTGCACCTTTCTCATTCACATCAAGCATGCATAAATTCTTTCATGTATTCACCAAACTCCTATCACCCACTAATGCATTAAAAGCAATAGACATATCATCAACATCATTCCCAATAGCATCATCATAACTCAACAAAGTCATTAAGAGTGAAGAATCATCATATAGAATTTCTTTCTTCACTTCACCAATGCAAGTATCCATCACATCAAGGAGGAAACAAGCACTAACCTCATCCGGAGCTTTAATAACTTAAGAGATATTGAAGTCCATGCTCTCTTCATTAACCCTCAATGTTAGCTTGCCTTGCTCAACATCAATCAATGTCTTGCCGGTAGCCAAGAAGGGTCTTCCAAGGATTAAAGGAATGTCCCAATCCTCCTCCATATCAAGTACCACAAAATCCACCGGAAATACAAATTTTCCAACCTTTACAAGCACATCCTCCACCACTCCTCTTGGATATGTCAATGATCAATCGGCAAGTTGAAGACATATGGTGGATGGCTTAACTT
>SMDT01001288.1:0-99822 GCA_005392925.1 Aquilaria sinensis
ATTTCTAGTAATGCTAGTGGATAGACATTTGTCTAAGTGTCTTCCTCAATCACTGAATGACACTATCACCTTAATAGCATTTGTACAATTTTGTTTGGTTGCTTAGAAATCTTCCTAGCACAGTATTTCTTCAAAGAGTATGAATGCCAATTATTTTTTAACTCTTCTCCTCTAGTGTTTCTGACCTTGAAAACTGCTCGCCGAACTTCTTCGGTGACCAAGTAGGGTCCCTCCCAGTTAGCAAGGAATATGCCATGAGATGGCCTTTAAGGTTCAAATTCCGCCATTCAGAGTATGAGGCCTCCAACTTTTATTCCTTTGGGACTAAATTTCAAGTTCGCTGCAATGGCAACTCACTGCTAGAAAGCTCTTCTTCTAAGCTCGATCATTTGCCCATGTTCTTCGATCATGTTGAGTTTGGGCTTTAGGTCGAGGTTATTTTTTGTTTCATTGAACTCTAGTTGTTACCACCTCAAAAAAATGGGAGAATTACAAGTGTGTCATAATGCATAAAAAGCATTATATTGTGTAATTCTCACCATAATGATTGAAGTGTGGGGGGTAAAAGGCATGATCAACACCTCCTTAAAAGTGTTCCTAGTTGGTAACTTGGCTCCCAAGAAAAGCCTTAAGGATTGCTTCTTTGTCAAGCAACCTATGGACTTTTTTGTAATGTTTTGTGTTACCACTATGGGGTAATCCAGTTATGGTGCCAAAACTGTGCATTTAAACTCCCAGGATTGGTGTGTCCTGTAGGTCACCAGAACAACGCCCCTAGTATATATACTCAAGTGACCCTCTTGAGCACTATGTAAATACATGCATATTGGTCTAACCATAACACACATATTCATATTTATGAACACTACGGAAGCTAAGAAAGACAGCACTAGCACAAGTCTATGTTTTGGCTTTTACGCATTAAGCATTCTTACTAGGTTAAAAAATTCCAACCACTGCACCCAAAGTTCCTCCAATAAACTGTATCATTCTAGCCATGTAACCCCCTATTTTATTTTCTCCATTATCAAGTAGAGACTTAGATCAAACTGGGGAATTTTTTTTTACATCAATAGCCCACCTACGGACCAAGTTATGGATTTTTTAAGTTGGTTACAAAATTCTGACCAAATGAATAGTAACTTAGCCAAATTTGAAATGTTGTATCTTTGGCTACAGGGCTCTAAATTCAGAAATTCTAAATCCCAGTTCAACCTCTAGATGTGCTCTAAGTGTGGTCAAAATTTCATACCAACATTCATTCTACACAGGGAGATAACTTTGAGTGTAGAGTCAAAATTCTGATCACTTTATGACATTTTGCCCATACAAAATTTTACAAGCATGCAAACACTTCATTCACAAGGGGTAAGCCACTCAAGGCTATTCTATACATGTCCAAGACACCTGGGAATTACATTACCCTACAGCTAGCTTCTTTACATAGCCAATACCAAAATTTACAAACAAGCAGCCTATATTGCACACTTAGGCAGCCTGTGCATAGCATCCTCATACATAGCAAAACAGCCCACAAATGTTCACATAAATTGTCCAGAAATCCCATGCATTACATATACAAGAATCCATGGACTACATAATGTTCTTAACTCAATTAAAACACACACCCTAGTTACAGGAGCGCTTTAGACACAATGCACTCCAGAAACAGAATGCTGGACAGCTGCAGCATAACACAATAAGCACCATCACTAAAAATACCAAATGTACTCCTAAAATCACCAAAATTTTCAGATCATAACTAGACACATGGAAGTTCATGTAACTAAAATTTTAGATCAAAAATCAAACGATAAAGATCATTTTGAATGGAATCTTTCTGCTAGACCTAAAATGGACAAAAGGGGTTAAGTTTCTTAAATGAAACTTAGTAAGTGCTTATCAATAAAATCTTCAAACTCCAGTCATATACCTGAAATCAAAAGACACTAAAACAAAAAATTGCAGTACAAATACACAAACACAGCCATCCGAATGCACAAACAACACAGCAACAAACAAATGTAATACTGGTAGCAATAAACACATTAGGGTTAGTTCATAAACAATCAAATAAATGTTACGTAATCAATATGGAAGCCCTCCTCAACATAATGATTGGCCTTAGGAGATTAATTGGTCGTATTTAGTACTAACTTGGGCTCTAGAAACCCCGTAAACACTGCCATGTTAGTGCATGAAAAATAGTAAGATCGGAACCTTGTTCATGTACTTCCCCTTAACTGATACTTGGTTCCTTGAGCTTGTTGCTCTCTTCCAAGCATGATCTTAGCTTTATGAATGCTTGATCATCATCTTAGGACAGTAAACAACCATGAAACATGAAGATAAAACCCTTACCTAAGCTGTGAAAGTTGAAAATACCAAAGGAAGCTCAATAAATCCGAAAACTAGGGTTTTTCTCTCTTCTATTGAATCTGATTGCTTTCCTTTGTGATTTCTTGGGAGATTGAGCTATCATGGCTATGGAAGGTTATGGAGGAGATAAGGGAGGAACTCTTGCTGGTGAGGGCCAAAAATGACCAAGGAAAGGTAAAGAAATCAAGATATTTACTTGACTTGATTAGCTTAACCTTAACCTTCACTTATGTAACTATAAGTATGTCTTAAGCAAATAATTTTTGGCTAATCTTTAGCCCACCTTTTTGGCCTTAGAACTTGGAAGTAAAAGGCTATGATAATGCTAGAAATGGCCATCTTTGACTCTTATAAAAAATCATCCCACCCTTAAGTTATTTTTGTGAACAATTGTAGACCTAGTTGTCCTAGGTTCTTGAATAATAGCCTTTGCTTCCTTTATGCAATTTAGCATCCAAAAATTTCTTCCATAGCAATCAAATCCTTCCAAAATCTATTCTTTAGAGTTGTACAACTGAGTACCAAGTCTTGAAATCTTGCAATAAGACCCATAAATTACTTGTAAAACAAGCAATCCTCTAGGGCTTCCTTTAGCACCAAGTAACCATTGTAATCTCTTAAGAAGGTGTAGATTATTCACTTCATACCTCACATTTCATTCACTATGTTGAAAATTATGCTATATAATGGTTTATAACCATTAAGCCTTTATACTGTAATTTTCCCATTTGTTCGAGTGGTAACATTTTTGGAAATTCGGGCACTCAATTGCAAAACTCTCAAGAAAGAGGCTTGGAGAATTATGGGAAGGATATGAATGGTATAAAAGTGCTATTAGCGGACCAAATTACTCATGGGAGACAAGTTTGGATAAAGGAAAAATTAAAGGCATTAAGGACCTAAATGTCCTAATGTAAACCTTAATGTGTTCAAGCTTTTGACTTAAGTCTAAAGGTGGAATTGTGGGGTTATCCCACCATAAGGGAGGCAGCCAAGACTTGATAAATAGTGAAAAATGTTGGGCACATATGTACCAATGAGTTTAATACAAAGAAACCATAATTAGTGAGAGGGAAAATGACATAAAGCAAGGTTAAGCTTGTTGAAGTGTGTTTTGTGCCCTTAAGCTCATTTAAGGCCATTTAATTGGCCAAATCACTTATCTCTCTCTCATTTTTGGCCTCCTCTAGCCCAAGAACACAGCCACAGTTCCTCCATATCCACCACACCTTCAAACGTGCAATTGATTGAAATTGAAGGCAAAAGAATACAATTGGAAGCAAACTAGAGCTATTGCTTGGATGCTTCTAGGATCAAGCTTGATTTTCAGCCTACCCACTTTGGTATTGGTTCTCTTGCTCTCATGGGTTGTTTTATATATTTTCAAGCAAGCATGGAGCTAGGGCTAAGCTTGGAAGAGAGTGATGAGCTTGATGAATGAAGCTTAGTGAGGGGAGTGCACTTATTGAAGGTTATGTGACCTAGTGTGAAGTGAACAAAGATGACAATGAAATGAGGGTTTCTAGAGCCCAAAGTTAGTACTAACTACTATTAAAATACTCATAAGACCAAGCATTAGCTTGAGGAGGGCTACTATAGTTATTTTGTTATGTTTATTATGTGTTTTAGAGACTAACCTATGGCTTATTGTTGCTGCTGCATTTCATGTGTTTGTTGGCTGTGAATGGCTACTGCATTTGGTTGCTATATCTTGTATATATGCATTATGGTTTTTGTATTTTCATGTATTTGGATGCATTTTTTGATGATGGTCACATTGCCTATTGAATCCAAGTGTTACCCTTACTAAGTTTCTCAATAAAACTTACTCCCCTCAATTTTGTCATTTCAGGTCCAGCTGAAAGATCAGCTTCAAATTGACCTTTATGGTATGATTTTTTATGTTAATTCCTAGGTACAAGAAATTCCATATGCCTAGTTATGATCTATAAATTTTGGTGATTTTAGGAGCACATTTGGTAATTTTAATGGTGGTACTTATCGTGTTATGCAGTAGCTATCTAGCATCATGTTCTTGAGCCCATTGTATCTGTGTACTTAGATGAGTTAAGACCCTTTTCTATTTCATGTATGCATGTACATGTAGTGTATGTAAAATGAGACAAGTATGAGAACATTTGAGTAATGTTTTGGCTATGTAAGTAATGTGGTGCAAAGCTACCTAAGTGTGAATGTTGGGCTGGTTACTTGTAAATTCTGTTTTGGCCACATAAAGTTGCTAGATGCAAGAGAATATATCTCCAATGTATAATGAACATATATGGGGTAGCTTTGGAGGGCTTTCCCCTTGTGAATGAAGTGTTTGCACACTTACGAAATTTTATATGGGCAAAATGGTCATAAAGTGACTAGAATTTTGACTCTGCACTTAAAGTTCTACATTTCCCTGTGAAGAATGAATCTTGGTATGAAGTTTTGACCATACCTACAGGACATATTGAGGTTGAACTGGGATTTAAAATTTCTGAATTTGGATCCCTGTAGCCAAGGATATGACGTTGCAATTTGGCTAAGTTACTATTCATTAGGTTAGAATTTTGTAACCAACTTAAAAAATTCATAACTTGGTCCATAGATGGGCTATTGATGTTAAAAAAAATTAATTGGTTTTCCATAAGTCTCTACTTTATAATGGAGCAAAGAGAATAGTGAGGTACATGGCTAGAATGATACAGTTTGTTAGTGGAAGTTACAGGTGTTGTGGCTGGTCAGTAGAACTTAACAAGATTGCCTAATGTATGGTAGCCAAGATTAAGACTTGTGCTAGTGTTTTCCTTCTTTGCTGCCATAGTGTGCATGAAATTTGAATATGTGTGTGATGGGTGGACCAATATGCATGTGTTTACATAGTGCCCAAGAGGGCCACCTAGGTATGCACACTAAGGGTAATGTTTTGATGGCCTACAAAACATTACAATTCCTGGAAGTCTAAATGCACAATTTTGGTACCATAATTGGACTACCTCAAAGTGGGTAACACTTGTACCTATATTGAAGGTGATGCCCGGTGACATCTTCGTTGTATGACATGCTAAGCCGAAGAGAAAGACTTCTGGTGAAAAGTTATCCGCAAGACCTTGAAGAATGTGGGTTAGGAGCTCCTTGAAGTATGTTTCTGGGGGAGGAGCCTCCAATTCCCAAGTTAGTGTATGGGAGAGAACTTGCTAAGAGCAAAGAGTAGTAAAGAGAAAGTGTCTAGTGTCATTATGTGGGAGCCTCGCAAGTATGTATAGGAGGACTACGGAAGAAGGCCGTTGTGTTTAGTCTGAGTAGATCAGGACACTTGCTCGGTAGGATTTGGTTTGTACTTTCAGAGAGGGGAATCTCCAACTGGCCGTAGGTAGTTCTAGCCAGAGGGTAGGGGCGTGTGCAAGGCTTTTTGTCAGAGATCCATCAACTGTATTTGTCATCTCTCCATAAGACCGCTTCGGGGATCTGAGACCCCTTCGGACAGGGATCTCAACCAAAGGCAACTGGAGAAGGTCCTTTAGATGGGCGGACCTATCTTTGGGAGATATTTCCCATCACGAATGATAAACCTATGTTCCCGAGGTTGGTAATGTACATTCCCGAGGAAGGTAAGGAACCTTTTTCCGTAGTTGGTCATATATACTTCCGAGGGTGGTGTGGAGAATTCTTCTAAGGTTGGTCATGTGAATTCCCAATGGTGGTGTCAGGTCTGCCCATAAGAAGGCTTTACGGGCAATAGCCCATCGGCTGTCGCATGGCCCCCCTCTAAAACACCAAAGTTGTGTCATTGATGTTAATCATTTGGGAGCATGTTACGAAAATCCCGGCCTTGGGAAGTTGAAGCCATCCTTGGCAAAAGGACTTCTTTTTGCTGAGGTTGTCCTTTTGGTGTAACTAGCTTTTCAGTATGAGACCCTTCCTTTTGCCGATGCAGTACTTTCGACATTATTTTGGACCTTTTATGTGTCCATTTTTTGAATTTGAACCCTTGGTGATGTCATTTCTTCAAGCGAACTTCTTACTTTTGGCAAGGTCATAACTTTATAATGTAAGGAGCTATTTTATACTCTCAAGCCAAATTCTTAACTTTGGCGAGGTTACATCTTCAACAAGCAAGGAGTCATTTTCTTCTTAGGGTTTTTATTCTCGCCTCCTGCAAGATGAATCGTCCTATCTTCTGACCAACCAGTCACATCACCTCGGGTTACATGACATAGACCCACTAGATTAGTAGGCATACCCTTGTTTCTCATGCCACAAGATATGTGTCACCAGGTCATTCATCAAACTTCGCATCCGTTACATCAGTTATGTCTTTTCATTTGCAAAGGGTCATAATGGTGCCATTTTGCCTGCCTTCTTCGAGCTATATAAAGCCATCTCTCTTTCAGGTTTCCTCATTCTTCTACTTATGTTCCCCTTGCTTTCTAACTTCCTTTTGCTCTCCATCTTCTTCCTGCAGTGGCGTTAAGAATGATTTCCAGCAGTCTCTTGCGGTGGTTCTCATAGCTCAGTGTCTCCGAGGTCAGTTTGTTTCTCTAGTCCCCTTTCTTCCCAATAATTTTGAGGTTATGGTTTTTTCTTTTTTTAACATGCCTTGTTATCAGGCTGAGGCTTATTCAATTCCCAAGAGTTGGGTTCCTCTCAACTCTTATATGAGCTGCGCCACTTCGGAAACACTAAAAAAGTCGCCAGCCAAATTTTTCCTTCCTCCTTATGCCATCATTAGGCTCCTTGGTCTTACTGTGCCGAGCTACCTTCCTTGAAAGAGCGAGGTCACTGCCTTCAGGGCACAACTAAAGGCAGGTCTTCATTATCCACCACCAAAGATGGTGAGTGACTTTTGACAATTTCATGGCATAGTTGTTAACTAATTGCCACCAAACTCTTTCTCTTATTTCAACAACTCTCTTTGCGTGTGTGGGGTTTTTAAGATAGCCACTCACTTCAATTTTTTTAATGCAATGCTATAAGCTTCATCCCGTTGAGAAGGGTGGCTTCTACTTCTTGCTCCCTCAAGGATCCAGGAGTAAAAAATTCACTTTTACCTTTTGCACCAAGGAAAGTTGGCGAGGGTGGCAGAAAAAGTACTTCTTCATGAAAGTAGATGAGAAATGGAAAGACATGCCTGCAAAGTGGACTTTCGGGGTGCTTGACATGAATGTGATGGATCCATTGAAGTTGCTTACCCTCAAACTTGAATCTTAGTTTGAGGAATTCGACACCCATATTCAGGCAGTAGTCGACTTGTCAAACCAAGCTTCTTTATGTCCACTGTACCCCTTCCCAATCAGATGAAACCTTATGAATGAAGAGGTACTATGGGAGCTCGGGGTCATCAAAGAGCATATCACTGACAAGAAAATGCCAAAACCAAAAGTGGATGGGAAGAAGTCCTGGCTGGTCATGCTTTGTTGAGGTGAACTCTTCTATTCGGCATTTGTAGAGAGCGAGCTTCTTTCTAACTTTTTATTTAGGATTTTTCTGTACTTACACTGATGTTTTTCTCTTTGCAAAGATGGGCGATAAATTAGTAGCTTTCTATAATAGCCTTTTCCTTGGCCATGCCAAAAAAGGGGTATAGAATAAGAAGGCCCCAAAAAGGAAGAAGGGGCCAATGGGCAGTCTTTGGCCCCAAAGACTAAAAAGTCAAACAAGGACTCACTTCTTCCTCCCCCCGAAGACGATACGGTGGTTCTGGTCCCTTCTGTTGAGGCCTGGATCTCTGCCGAGAGGTGGCTATCTTATCTATCCCACTGAGCCCTAATGCTACTTTGAAGACCCTAGGGACCTCTTTGGGGGAGATTTCAGCTGAAGAACTAGTGGAACACCAAGGGAGGAAGGGCAAGGAGGTTCTGACCGAGGTCTTCTATGTGAGTGACTCTGACAGAGATGATGCCGAACTCCCACTAGGTTTGTCTCTTAGTCATTCACCTATGAATTTTGATTTTTTTGGCGTTTTAAACTTTGTAGATGAATGGCTAAGAGACGACATGATTGTTACACCTTCATAAAATGGGAAAATTACAACATAAGGATCTAAGCTTATATGCTTTATTTTCACCATAGTGTATGATTTGTGAGTGTAAAGTATTCAATATACACCCCCTCAAGTGACCAAAACAACGATAGCTTGGTCCTTAGGAAAGCATTGACACATCACATAATTTTCAAGTAACCTATGGACTAAATTGTAACATTACAAAAGTTGGGTACTCAATTGCACAAATTTCTAAAGATGGCTATGGAAAGGAAATGGATGGAATTGTGAGGAAAGGACATGGATGGAATTATGAAGAAAGAACATCGAATGAATTAATGACATTGTTGGGGACCAAAGTGCTCAAAGAGGCAAAGTTTACCAATTGTGGCATAATGCCAACTAAGGTGCTTAAGTGTCCAGATTTTTGCCTAAAGTCAAAATGATTTTTTGAAAAGGTTAAAAGATGCCAAAATCTGTCATTTTCCCAGCCAAAATGGCTGTAAATAACCTGTCCAAGTGTTGGCCAAATTTTAAAAAATTTGCATATATCCCACCTTGGTCAAAATGATGTATAAATGAAGAAAAATCTTTATTTCATTGTCATTTTCCTTAAATTTCAGCCTCCAGCAGGTAATACCTCTTTCTTAAGCTCTTCCATCATCCTCCATAGCCACCATACCTGAAGAAAACAAGAGGAAGCAAGAGAAAGCAAAGAAGACATCAAAGAGTGCAAGAAAACCTAATTTTGGTTCTATTTGGGTTTTTAGATTTCATAAAAAAGGTAAGGGTTTTCTAAAGTTTTGTGGATTTTTTAATGTATTTCCAAACATCCATGAAGCTAATACCATCCTTGGAAGAGAGCAAGAAGCTCAAGGAACCAAGTATAGGTTAAGGGGAAAAAAGCATGGCAAGGTTTCAGCCTTAGTGTTACCATGCTAAATATGGTAGCAGCAAAGAAGGGTTTCTAGTGCCCAAGTTAGTACTAACTAAGACCTAAAATACTCCTAAGAGCAAGAAAAAGCTTGAGGAGGGCTGCCATAATGTTACTAAAGTGATATCTTATTGTTTTATTGAATGATTATGGACTAACCCTAATGTGTTATTGCTGCCAGCATTACATGTGTTTGTTGTTGTGTTTGTTGGTGCATATGGTTGCCATATTTGTATGTATGTGTTATTTTTTTATGTTTTTATGTCTTTTTATTTCAGGTGGTACGTTTCTATTGAAGTCTTTACATTAAAAGCCCTTACTAAGTTCTTTACAAAGAGCTTACTCCCCTTTCTGTCCATTTTGAGGAACACCTGAAACAGAACGTTCAAACTAATAGTTCTAGTTTGAGTTTTCCTGTGAAATTTTTAGGTACATGAACTTCAACATGTCTAGTATTATACTGGAGTATTTCATGATTTTTAGAGCACATTTACTAATTTTAGTGTTGGTACTTTCTGCCTTTTGAAGTTTCTGGAGTGCATTGTGTTTGTAAGGCTCTCCAAGAAGCTATTGTACAAACCCAACTAATATGGGACATATTTATGATGAATCTATGCATGTAAATACACTATGTATGGTGCATGGATGATATATAAAGCAATAAAGTGATGTTTGAGGTTGAATGTTCAATTCTGTCCATTTTGCAACTCATTAGCTACTCCAAAGAAAATTATGTTTAATGCTTATGGAATGCCTTTAAATTTATGGGAATGACTTTACCAAGTGTTTAAGACATGTAAGAACCTGACCATGTAGGTTTTGTACCTGGAAATGAAGTGTATGAATTTTATGAAATTTTGTATGGGCATTATGTTCATTAGTTGTACAGATTTGGTACCCTGTACTCCAAGGGCCATAACTTACTGTACATAATGACTTTAGCTATGAAATTTTGACCACACTTAGAACACTTCAAGTTGAAGAACTTAGATTTTGAATCATCGGATTTGGAGCCCTGTAGCCAGAGTAATAACCCATCAAAATTAGCTGATTTTGCTAAGTACTGTTCATATGGTCAATTTTACCCGGTTGAGTATGAAATCCATAATTGCAAACTTGTATGGATTTAATGCCTCAAATTTGTTTCCCTACGAAGGTTCAAGTGTATTAAAGGGTTTAAGATCTTTAGGGCTATGTGAATACTTGTGTGATGGTTGGGCCAATATACATATATTTGCATAAAGACCAAGAGGGCCACTTGGGTAATATAGTGAGCATTGTTCTGATGGCCTCCAGAACATGCATAGCTCTTGGGAATTAACACATTAAATATGGCCATTGTGTTTAAGCTCTTAGAGTGGTAACAATGATAAAGGAACTTTGGCACAATTTTTTGAACAGCGGCCCTAGTCAGAGTGGATGATGGGCCACCTTCGCAATAAGGCTGTTCGGGACTCAAAATCCTGAAGGATAAAGTGTAGAGGGAACCCTTCTGGACATTCACCGAAGACATGGACATATTTCTGAATAATTTCCAAAAAATGGTCCCTCATATGGCAAGGGGCATCATCACGAACGCTACCTTTCAATCCTTAACCGAGGACTGCCTGAATGAAGAGATCCTTGCCACTCAGATTTTTGAGGATGCTGCTAAGGTAGTCTTTAGCCCTCAAGCACTTATAAAAATTTTAGGTTTGTAAGTTACCTATAACTCGCATCATCTTTTCTCCTTGTAGTTGTTGGCCTATGAGGGGCTATCTTCAGGCCTAGGTGTCCAAGCAGTCCTCCATCCCAAGTCAGTTGGAGTAGAACTTGGCCAAAGCCAAGGAGATGTTCGTGAGCTTGTGCATTGAATATTGTGAGCTCAACAAAATTGCAATGGAGGACTTGACCAAGCTTTAGCAGGAAGTGGTGGAGAGCCAGATGGGGCTTTTTGACGAGTGCTCCTCCAAAATATCTGACCTCGGTGCAAAGGTGGTGGAGTTGAGCTTGGCGGGGGAGGTTCTTCCAAAGGAAAGGGAAGAGGCCATAGCTGATTTCTCGAAGGCGCTAGACATGCTGAAATTGATTAGCTGAAGAAGCAAAAGAATATGAAGAAGAAGAAGGCGGAGAAGAAGATTGAGGCACTGAAAAATGAAGTTGAGCATTTGAAGGCCGAGAAGGCCAAGGCAGAAGAGATGATGAAGTCCTCATTTCAAGATGGCTTCTGCCTTGCTTGCCATCATATGCTCTTATAGTTTTTTTACCTCAATGCCTCCTTCTTAAGAGCCCTCGATATACCCGAAGGATCATTCTCGCCATGGTCAAAGATGGAGTTCTTGAACCTCCCAGATCTTCCTCCTTCAGCTGATGAAGCTGATGATTATGAGGAGGATGATGTTGAGGATGCAAATGTCGAGGAGCCCAAAAATGGGCAAAATAACACCTAGGGCTCAGTTTTTGTATATTTTTTGTACTTTGTACTTTCTAATGGACTTGCCTTTTTTCCCAAAATTTTGGCTAAGTCCATGATTAGCACTTTCTTCAGAAAGTACTGCATGCCCACAAACTTTTCTGTTGACTCACCACCTTCGGCTTACCCACCAATTTCAGCTAACTTACTATTCTTGACAAAAATACTATCAAGATTCAAAACCTTGGCCATCCTTTTTAGAGAGTTGTGAATATTTTCCCAAGTGTTTTAGAATAGAATTCAAGCAACATTTTCGGGAAACTTAATATACAGAAGAACACTTAGGTACTTTCAGGATCAACTATATTTGGTTAACCTCCTTTGGTAAAACTTGTACAATATCACTAAGATACTTTCGGAAGCAACCATATTCAGTTAGCCTCCCTTGGTAAAACTTTGTAAAAAATCACTAAGATACTTTCGAAAGCAACCATATTTGGTTTGCCTCCCTCAGTAAAACTTTGCACAATATCACTAAGATACTTTCGAAAGCAACCGTATTCAGGATCACCATATTCGGCTTCCCATAATAAGGCTCATTCCTTGAAAATTTATTAAGTGTAGAATTTTTTCAAAGAGTCTGAATGCCATGTGTTTTTCAACTCTTCTCCTTTAGTATTTCCAAGTTTATAGACTCCTAGCCAAATTTCTTCCAGGACCAAATATGGTCCTTCCCAATTTGCCTAAAGTACCCCATCAGATGGTCTTCAGGATTCCAGTTCACCCTTTCAGAGAACAAGGTCTCTTTTCTTGATCCCTTTAGGTTTGACATGCAAGTTTGTAGCAATGGCTACCCATTGCTGAAAGGCTTTTCTTCTGAGTTTGGCCATCTCCCAATGCTTGTTAATCATATCTAACTTGGTTCTTAAACCAAGGTTGTTCCCTTTTTCAATGTACACTTGTACTCTAATAGACGGTTGTACAACTTTGACAGGGATAATGGCCTCAGTGCCGAATACAAGTGAGAAAGGTGTTTCTCCAGTAGCTCTTCTAGGAGTTGTTCGATAACTCCATAGTACACTCGGGAGTTCGCCAGGCCATTTTCCCTTGGCTTCTTTTAACCCCTTCTTTAGACCATTTTATTGTCCTATTGGACACCTCAACTTCTCTATTGGTTTGAGGATGGGCAGCTAGGGCAAAATGTAATTTTACGCCTAGGTTGGTGGCAAACTCCTGAAATCCTCTATCAACAAATTGGGAACCATTATATGCTACTATCACCCTTGGCACACCAAATCTACATATGATGTTTTTCTAGACAAACTTCTAGATGTGCTTCACCAAAATTATTGCCAGACGCTCTACCTCAATCCACTTGGTGAAATAATCTACTACAACTATGCAAAACTTCACTCCTCCAGGAGTCATTAGGAGAGGACCAATGAGGTCAACACCCCAAACAGTGAAGGGGCAAGGATAGTTAGCCAACGTTATCGCCTCCGAGGGTACTCTTTCAATGGGAGCGTGCCTTTGGCACTTATCACATTTTTTGATGAACTGCCTTGCATCTTTCCTCGGAGTAGGCAAGAAATACCCTTGTTGAAGTAGTACCCCAGTAAGGGCGTCAGTCTCGGTGTGAGATCCACAGGTTCTTTCATGGACTTCTATGAGAACTACTTTGATGTCCTTTTCACTAATACATCTTTGTAGTGGATTGGCATACCCTTGTCGGTACAATTCTTCCCCAATCAGGAGGTATCTACTCGAGCGCTTTCACACCTTTGCAGCTTCCAGAAGGTCTTTGAGTAATTTCAAAGTCAAGAGATATTCTTTGATAGGATCCTTCCTGTTGGGTTTTGGGAGCCAAATAGCATAGCAGAATTTAACCGAAACCCTCCAGGATCCAAGTAAAACGGGGTAAACCGGGTGTTTGAAAATTCTAATACCTAATTTTCAGTTGAGATCTCTCACTCAACTGTAAAGTCGAATCACAAAACTTGAACAGTTGACATGTCCAAGCTTTCTATGGTATCCACACGAGCTTCTCGGGATCACCACGCTTCCACCCCGTCCCAGCTTGCGTCCTCCAAGGAATTGCAAGAGAAGAGTGCGGCTGTCCTTTTGGGAGGCTAGGGCAAGGAGACCTACGAATTTCTCGCTAAAAGTTGTATTTATAGTGAGACTCAACTTCCAGGCCTAATGGGTTTCAAAGCCCTAATCCAATTAGTATTTAATTTCGGCCTTAATAATGGCTCAACTATTGGGCCCATTATTAATACGAAATTATTGTGAACCCAAAACCCAAATTATTAACCCATGCACTCTAATGATCGAAATAGCTCTATGTGTGTGACCCAATAGGCTCTTACCACGTTGGCAATGATTATAAATCACATTTATGATCATAAGCAATGAGCGGTGTCTAGCAACACATCATTGCAACACAAGTGACAAGATTGTCGATGATTCGACTAAACCTTTATGATCATCCCCGATATATGCCATTGTCCCTTTGTCCAAGATATCAAGACTAAGCACGAGACATGGAATGTGTCACTCTTGTATAGCCCAATCTTTGGTTTCTTGATTACCGAGTATACCAACTTAAACTGATGACATTGATATCGTATATCAACTCATCCAAGCATGGCCATGCATTTTTCTAAGTCTTACTCTACCAAGGGGCCTGAAGATATCACTCCCGTTACATAGGAGGGACAAATCACATCTTGATCATACAAATCCCTCTGCATGATATGTGGTATACCCAATGACCTCCTTCAAGTTCGCTCAGTTACGAGCAACAAAGGAAAGTATCAAAGTATGTGACTCACATGTAGGGAACCTTGATGATCTTAGGTCGAAGGACTGCATATACCATGATCACTATGAGAATCACTTATGACACTCATCTAATGATCCATGTAGTGTTCTCTTGGTGGGTCGGTCCAGTACATAAGTTCTCCAACTTGTACCCATACGTAGACTACATATCTCATATTAGTTGATAGCCAAACGCTGTCGCCTCTATCTGGCCAAACTCCCTGCCACAAGAATGGCCAGAAGAAGCTGGCGCTACCCGAGAAAAGGTGTGATCATGCACCTCGGGAGATAGCCGAAGAGCTCCGAGCCCGGCACGCCAGGAAAACCCGAGGACACTACTTGCCCCCCCATGGTTGTGAACAGATCGCCTTCGGAAAAGCGGCACCAGACATAGCGAGCCGAACATGATATCCCCGAAGGCGGAACTCCCTCAAACTGGGAACCCCCGAACTGAGGGCTTGTTTCCCGAAGAGGCTCTGTCCGTACCAAAGGACGACCTCACCCAGGGACCTCGGGAGTACGGCAGGAGCATTTATGGAAGCATTTAAGGAAGCCTCTGACACGTCCTTTCACAGACGTCACAAGCCGCCTCAAAAGGCGCTCTGACACACGGACGCCATCAGAATCACATCATGGCCCATCTCAGCACATGGCTCAAGGCAACCTGCTACCAGCTATCTGTCTCCTACGCCCAGAAATTCAGGAACATCCGACCGAACACGTGTCGCGATCTGAACGGGCTAGGCACTCCTATAAATACCAGGAATTAATACTTGGCAGGAGGTTGGTTGGCAAAACACTGCTCCCACACTCTGAGAAAATTACCAGGCAAGACTCTTCAGCCCTGTGTGCTATTACCTTTGCCTTTTTCTCAGCCAACCACTGACTTGGGCGTCGGAGGCTCCCCCCCCGGAAAAACACTCCGGGGGCCTCCTAACCCTTTGTTTCTGAGCTTTCAGGCACACTCCCTTGGGCGATCCATCCTCCAGGCGTTCTTCCTCCTAGAAGTCTCTCCACCAGTCACCATGACTATAAACGATGAGGCCCCCGGCCATCATTTGGCGCCGTCTGTGGGAACCCGCTCTGAGATCGCCGTCGTTGAGACTCGGCGTTCTAAGGACAAGGGACTCCCAAGGTCTCAGTCCGCGCCTGAGATACAACCGGCTGCTGAGCAGACACTCCCAGGGACTTCTACGCCTGAGGAAGACCGCCCTCTGGTAATCACCATGAGTTTCCTGAGGGACTTCCAACGTTCGGTCGTGGCTGAAATGACCCAGCAAATCGACCGGAGGTGGCCGCAGCAAACACAGGCCCAGAGCCCCCCCTCACCAACACGCCCTCGGGAGAAAAGCCCCAAGTCTACTCATCGCAGCTCGGGAAGTGGAGATCCGCGCGAAGAATCGTCCACGGAAAATATGCCCATCGGGAAACAGCCTGTGGGACGAAAGAGGTCTGAGCGACCAAGGGTTTTGCAGCAAAGAAGTTCGTCGGCTGAGGCGAGGTCCCCGTCTCCTCAGCGCCGAACTCACTCCCCGAAGAGGCGCCGACAGTCTCCCTTCCCCGAAGGAGGGCCGAGTACCACAGTGCTTATGGAGAGGATACTAGCACGGCTAGATAGAGTGGAGAAGCAAATGGCCAGAAAACCTGTCTGGGCCAGACTCTTGGGGACCTTCTGCGAAGATGACTCCCCTTTCACTCGTGCCGTTGCTGAAGCAGCCATGCCAGGTGACTTCAGAGTGCCTCGGCTGGAGATATATGATGGCCGCACTGATCCACAGGCCCATCTGACGAAATACAGACGCAGCATGATAATGCACGGTGCTGATGACGCTACCATGTGCAAATGCTTTGAAGTCACCCTCACAGGGCCAGCAACTGCGTGGTACAATTCATTGCCTCCAGGGACCATCACTGAGTTCCAGGAGTTGTCCACGGCCTTCACGCAGCAATTCATCGGGAGCAGGCCGACTGCGAAGATGCCTGTCCAGATGTTCGACATAGAGCAGAGAAACGGAGAGACCATCCGAGACTATGTCGAAAGGTTCAACAGGGAAGCCCTGAGCGTCCCAGACTTTCGGCCCGAAATCCGCATTCTTGCCATGACACGGGGCCTTCGGCGGGACTCACAGCTGTTCTACGAGTTCTCAAAGGACCCCCCGGACACCCTCGGAGAATTTTACCGAAGGGCCGAACAGCACATGACAGCCGAGGAGCTAAGAATGGCTGGGCCAAAGTCAGACAACCACCGCGCCGAAGGGTCCAATCAGCAAGCCCGTAATCCTACCGAACAGGCAGGACGATCTCGGAGGATGCGGGGAAGGAAGCCTCAAAGTTTCACGCCCCTGAGCACCACACGGACCAACATCCTCATGGCGCTGGAAAGGCAAGGGACGCAGATTCGGCGGCCAAGGGCCATGACCGCCGATAATAAGAAGAATGCAAAGAAGTTCTGTCAGTTTCATCGCGACCACGGTCATGACACCGAAGACTGCTTCCAGCTGAAGAAGTACATAGAGTCGCTGATAAAACAGGGCCAACTTTGCAAATACCTGTGGATGCCCTCCCCAAAAGGTAGAAAAAAGGAGGAAGGAATGGCCGAAGATGAGGACTATGACTCCGACAGGCGGAGAAACCGAAGTCCAAAAAGGCGCCCTCCACCTCCGGCAGGGGTTATACAAACAATCACCACGGGGCTCCCATCCTCGGAAAGAAAGCGGAAAGCCAGAGAGATTGCGGTCATGGAATATCAAAGACCAGCGAAGAAACTGGCCCGCGAAGATGGATCCACCGTCGTCTTCCCCCACGACGATCCGCTGCTGATAACGGCGAGGATAGGGAACTGGGACGTCAAAAGGGTGCTACTTGATGATGGATCAAATGCTGACGTCCTATTCTCGCACTTACTGCCGAACTTGGGCATCTCCAGCAGCGAGCTTAAGCCTGTCACCATACCCACCTTCGGCGTTGGGCCATCTGAACTACCCGTCCTCGGATGGATCGACCTCCCACTGATGATGAAAGGGACTTCGGTAGGTGGAGCAGCTGAGTTGTACGCCTCCACAATGGCGAGGTTCATCGTCATGGACGTCCAGTCCTCGTACAACGCCATCCTTGGAAGGCAGACACAGGGAAACCTGCACATTCGCCCTGATGTGAAGTACTTGACTGTCACATTCGCCACCAAGGATGGAGATGCAGAGATCTTCATAGACCAGGCCGAGGTAAGAAATGTGTTTGTGAAAGCACGAAAGGCTCCGGCAAACAACTCTACACAAACGGTGGAGGCAAAGGCGCAGGAGAAAGGCAAAGGAGAAGATCCCGCAAAGGCAGAAACGGAAGCAGTAGATCTTGTCCCAGGACAATCTACCCGAATAGGGAAGAGCTTGGCCGAAGGTGACAAGGAAAAACTTGTATCCTTTCTGCTGGAAAATAAAGATCTGTTTGCCTACTCGCCAAAAGATATGCCGGGGGTGAACCCTGGCATAATACAGCACAGCCTCAAAGTAAGCCCGGAAGCAAGGCCTGTCCGGCAAAAGAAACGAAGCATCTCAGCCCATAAGGGCAACTTTGTCAAAACCGAAGTCCAGCGACTGTTGGAAGCCAAAGTTATCAGGGAAGTGAAGTACCCCGAATGGTTAAGCAACGTGGTCATCGCCACAAAAGAAGGTAGCAGCAAACTCCGGATGTGCATCGATTTTAGAAATTTGAACGATGCTTGCCCGAAAGACTCATACCCTCTGCCGCCAATAGATCAGCTGGTAGATTCAACTGCGGAATATGGGCTCCTAAGTTTCCTAGACGCCTTCAGTGGCTACCATCAAATAAGCATGGACCCCGAAGATGAAGAAAAAAACTGCCTTCATCACCGAGGGAGGAACATACTGCTATATCAGGATGCCCTTCGGGCTCAAGAATGCAGGAGCCACCTACCAAAGGTTGATGAACAAGGTCTTTAAGGACCAAATGGGAAGAAACATGGAGGTATATGTTGATGATATGGTAGTCAAGAGCAAGCTGCCTGGCTACCACGTTGCAGATTTAGAGGAAACCTTCCAAAAGCTCAGAGCCTTTGGGATTCGGCTCATTCTGAAAAGTGCATCTTTGGAGTAACCTCGGGAAATTTCCTTGGGTACATGGTATCCGAAAGAGGCATTGACACTAACCCCGAGAAGATTAAGGCTCTGCTTGAATTCTGAACTCCTGCCACGGTCAAAGACGTGCAAAGGCTCACCGGAAGAATAACCTCCCTAACCAGGTTTATTTCTAGGTACGGAGATCGGTGCCGACCTTTCTTCAAAGTCCTAACAAAGGCAGCAAAAAGGGAAGGCGACCTCAGAAGGAATGATCATCCTTGGGATGAAGATTGCCAAAAGGCCTGGGAAGAACTCAAAGTCTACCTGGCCAGCCTGCCGACTCTACGACAACCTCGGGAGGGAGAGCCACTCGTATTGTACCTCGCTGTCACGGAGAAAGCTGTAAGCTCGGTCCTCGTGAAAGAAGAAGGCCCAAAGCAATGGCCAGTCTATTACGTCAGCAAGTCCCTGCATGGCGCCGAAATCAGTTACCCTTTGCTTCAAAAAGCTATATACGCCTTGGTGCTTGCAGGAAGAAGGCTGCAACTGTACTTTCAGGCTCACCCCATCATCGTCCGAAGTAGTCTACCACTACGGGATGTTATGAAGAAAGTTGATCATTCGGGAAGGCTCTCCAAGTGGTGCATAGAGCTTGGCGAGCACGAAATCATATATGAGCCTCGGAAGGCCATAAAGGCCCAAGCACTGGCAGATTTTATCGCCGAAATACCCACCACTGAGGACAGCCACCAAGATCCGAACGAGGGTGAGCCAGAATGGACCTTGCATGTTGACGGAGCCTCGGGTTCCGAACACCAGGGAGCTGGAATAGTTATCAGAGGACCCGAAGGCCTGGAGGTAATGAAGGCTATCAAGTTCAGCTTCAGCGTCACAAACAATGTGGCTGAGTATGAAGCCCTCATAGCGGGATTACGCTTGGCCAGAAGGATTGGCGTGAGAAACTTAAAAGCTCACAGCGATTCCCAGCTGGTAGTTCGGCAGACGGCAGGAGATTATGGGGCGAAGGACCCAATCTTGGCAAAATACCACGAGCTGGTAGCAAAGCTCATCCAAGAGTTTGACGCCGTACGGATCGAAAATGTACCTCGGCGGAATAACACTGAGGCGGATTGCTTGGCGAAGTCGAAAACATACACCGAGGTGCTAGACCATCCGAGCATCTCAGTGCTGAGCATAGCGACCTCGGGAAAAGGATGGAAAGATCCCATAAAGAGATACCTCACAGAAAATATGCTCCCCGAAGACCCCGGCGACGCTGCGAGACTGCGAAGACGCTCCGGCCGATTCTTCCTGATTGGTGAAGAGTTATACCGGCAGGGATATGCAAACCCGCTGCAGAGATGCGTGGCTGAAGAGGATACTGAAATGATCCTTGAAGAGGTCCACGAAGGCATGTGTGGCTCACATATCGGAACTGATGCCCTTGCAGCGGTGATACTTCGCCAAGGATACTTCTGGCCTACCCTGAGAAAGGACGCAAGACAGTTCGTCCGAAAATGTGGTAGCTGCCAGAGACACGCGAACATCCAGAGGGCACCCTCGGCACCCTCGGAGACGGTAAGTTCGACTGACTATCCTTGGCCGTTCGCAGTCTGGGGTATAGACCTTATTGGGCCACTCCCCACAGCACCCGGAGGCGTGAAATTCTGCGTTGTAGCAGTGGACTATTTCTCTAAATGGGTCGAGGCAGAACCGCTGGCAACTATCTCGGCAAAAGAAGTGCAGAAGTTCGTATGGAAGAACATTGTATGCAGATTTGGCATACCGAGGGTACTAGTAGCTGATAATGGATCCCAATTCATAGACAAAGGATTCCAGGAATTTATCAGCGACCTCGGAATAAAGATGCACTTCGCCCCAGTAGCTCACCCCCAAAGTAACGGGCAGGTGGAAGTATCGAACAGGACCATAAAAGATGGCCTGAAAAAGAGACTGGGAGAAGCAAAAGGGAAATGGCCAGGAGAACTCCAAAGCGTATTGTGGAGCTACCGAACGACGCCCCGAAGGGCCACAGGGGAAACTCCCTTTTCACTAGTCTTCGGGACAGAGGCCATTATCCCAGTCGAGATAGTCAGACCATCAATACGGGTGCAAATATTTGATGAAGGTGGAAACGACCTCGGCCTCAGAACCAAGCTCGACCTCGTCGGCGAACACAGAGAAATAGCCGAGCTGAGAAGAAAAGCTTTTCAGCAAAGAGTGGCCGCGGCTGTAAACTTACGGGCCAGGCCAAAAGAAATCAAGAAGGGAGACCTCGTTCTCCGAAAGGCTGACTTTGCACCCCGAAGGCCGTCCCACGGAGTACTTCGCGCAAACTGGGAAGGACCTTATCTGGTTCTCGCCGAAGTACGAAAAGGCGTGTACAAACTTGGCGACGCCGAAGGCGTAGAATTGAAAAATACTTGGCACTCAGACGCCTTGAAAAAATTCTACGCCTAAGATGAAGCGGAGGAATTGTAAGTACAGAATGCTCTTAAGGAAAGTTCTTAAGTATCCAAAATTGTGCAAAGCAGAATTCCGCGAAGATGCTCGCCGTAATAAAGCGCAGATTGACCTTCCAGAGTCCCTTGAGCCATCACGCTCGGGAAAAGATGGAGAAATCTCGCAGAGGCAGTTTTCCGAAGTCCCTTGAGCCATCATGCTCGGGAAAGATGGGAAACAAGAACGTCGCAGAAGTACTCGCCGAAATAAGCGCAGAGACAGTTTTCCGAAGTCCCTTGAGCCATCACGCTCGGGAAAAACGGAAAACAACTCTCGAAAGATTTCCTAAGTCTCTTGAGCAAACATGCTCGGGACAAAAGGAAAAGAAGGAAAATTTTTTGACTAAGGAATTTCCGAAGTCCCTCGAGCGAACGTGTTCGGGACAAAATGGAAATGCAAAAGCCTGCAAAAAGACTTAGTCAAATTTTTCAGACTTTCCAAAAAGCCTCTGGAGCGAACAGGCTCGGCCAAGGGAAGGTAAAAGAGTTTCTTTGATTGCAGGTTTTCCGAAGTCTCTTGAGCAAATGCGTTCGGGGCAATGAAAATAAAGAAACTTGAAGAAACACTTAGCCAAAAAAGTCTTCATTAAGGAGTAAGCTGCTTTACAATAAAGAAGTGCCCGAAGAAGGAATACAAAATAGAAGGGAAGGAAAAGGGGCCCTAAAATAGCCTAAGGGTTCGCGGCGTCCCGAGACCCACTCGCTTGCCCGCCCTTTTCCACCACCTTTGGCGCTGGAATTGAAGGAGGAAGGTTCAAATGTTCGACCTTGGACCATTCCCACCGAGGTCCCCCAGGAATGTTTAGAGCCTCTAGAAAAGAGAGGTCCAGATCTGGGAACCTCTGGAGGACTTGGTGCCGAGCAAGGCAGAAGCCGTCCTGAAAGGCGACCTTGGCCATTTGATCAGACTTGTTCTTCTCAAGCTCGAGGTCGTCAAGCTCGTCCTTCAGATCCGCGATCTCCTCTTCCAGCGCCTTTATCTGCTCCTTTCCCTTCGGATCCTTCTTCAAGGACACGACCTCGGCTGCAAGGATGTTTTTCTCAGCTGTCAGCGCCAGTATGATCTTGTCAGATTCTGACTTATCCTTTAGAAGCTCCTCGTTGGCGGCCAGCATTCCATTTATCTGCTCGCCGAGGTCAGCAATCTTCTGGGAGGAGTCCTTCTCAAGTTCTTCTTTCTCCTTCCGGAACTCCTCCCGAAGGGCAGCAACTTTCTCCTTCGCAGCATCCGCTAGCTGCTGGTTTTTGGCGATCAACTCCAGGCGTGTGGCCTTCGCCTTTTCTAAAGTATCTAAGGCCGTAGTTCGGAACACAGCCTCCCTGGCCACCCGAACTCGGAGGTAGCCAGCATACCCCAGCAGCTGCGAAGAAGATAAACGCAAGGTCAGTAAGAGCCAAACACTTAGGAAAAAATTGAAGGAAATAGGTCTGAAGAGTATACCTGAGCAGCATGCTCGGTAACTTTCACGGCGAGATCGTTGTCCTCCGGATAGGTCGCCACAATAGCCTTGAAGGAGGCCTCAGTAAGCACCCCCTTCGAAATTTCCTTCGCCATTTGAGGACAGTCCTCGGAGTACAAATTCATGTCCTCCGTGAACGTCCAGAAAGGCTCCTTTGGTATCTTCCCTTGCGGGATTTTGGCGTCCCGAAGAGCTCGCTTCCGAGCATGTTCGGCCGCCCAGTCAGGGGTAGTCAACTCCCCTGCATGGTAAGAATGAGAAGGAGATTAAAGACAAAGAAGACAATCCAGAAAAAACAAAGGAAGTACACTTTGTCTGGAAACAAACCTGGTGGAACCTCGACAACGACGTCCTCGGAGTCCTCGGCCTCCTCGGTCGAAATGCCCTTGCCCTTCCGCCTGCGCCGCTCCTCGGCAGAAGGTACTTCTACCACTACATCAAGGAGGGCCTGCGACGCAGTAGGACTTTGAGGAGGGACGTCGGTTGAAGGGACCTCGGAAACAGCAGTCTCAGGCGCCGGAATCTCGGCTGTCCCAGGCTCCTCAGCAGTCTCCTCGGGAATTTCTTCTAGAGGAACCTGAGCAGGGGACCTCGGCCGAATCATCAGGCGGCGAAGTGACAGCAACCTCGGCGTCCTCGTTTCCCTCCCTAATACTTTCCAAATGGGAAGAAATAACAGTCTTCTTCGCCCGTTTAGACGAGGGACCAGCACCAACGGACTTTCGCCTTCGGGAAGCCGCCTTCTTTGTCTGCTCCCCCTTCTCCACTTGGCCGGAGAAAAGGGACTTGTAATAGGCGGCAGTCCCGTCGCCCATCTCTGAAAAAGGAGAGAAACATCAGCGTAAGTCCGAGGAAAAAACAGCAAAGGAGTAGAAGATGACTCACTTTCGACAAGCTTTTCGAAAGAAATTTCCTCCTTAAGAAGCTTGACCAACCAGGAATCCTTCCCGGCGATGGCAGGAGCTGGCATCTTGAGGTCAGTCTCGTGCTCCTTTACCACCTTTAATTCCCGAAGGACCTCTTCGGTCATCAACTTCCAGTTGATTGGAAAAGGGTAAAGGGCGCGCGGAGCGACCTCGGGATCCCAGTCAGAGACAGCCCGAATGCGGGCGTCGAAATCCCCGAACACGGGAGCCAACTCTGGGGTCAGCAGCATCCTCGGGTCAACAACGTCCACATCCAGTGTTCCCTGAGCCCATTTGGTCAGAACGTACGACCAGGCCTCGTCCATCTTCAGGAAGAAGAACTTCTGTTGCCACCCCCGCCAGTTGCCACCCCCGCCAGCTATCCTTAGTGGCGAAGGTGAACATGAATTTCTTGCTCCCGGACCCCCGAGGTAGCATGAAATAGAAGCCACCCTTCGGGACCACAGAGACCTTGTAGTACTGCATAAAGATTATGAAATGGGGTTCTATCCCGAAGATGCCACACATGCAGAGGTAGGCGTTAAAATAGTAGAACGAGTTCGGGGGAAGCTGGTTCACAGCAATGCCATGAAATTTGCAGAACTCGCACACCATCTTCGGGGGAGGATACCGAAGACCGGCCTTCAGCTGGGCTCGGAAAACGGTAACCTCCTTACTATGGTTTGAAAAAGCATAATGGCTAGAACGAGGCAGCCTAGTAATGGCGTAAGAGGGAAGAAAGAATTTTTTCTTCCACCTCTCTAACTTTGCAGGGGTGGTGCAACAAGGATGGGCTAAAAGAGGCTGCCAGCTCTCAGGAATGGGCATTTTCGACATGAAAACGAGTTTGAAAACGGAAGAAAACAGTTTCCAGAGAAAAACTCAAAAGAACAGAGGGATCAAAACGCTCTGGAAAACAAAAACCCACCGAAAGATTTGCCAAAATCTGAGGACGCCGTCGTGAAAGTTGGCTGGAAAAAAGCTCTGATTAAGGTAGCTCCGCCACAGAAAGCAAGAAAGTGCAAGAACAGGGGCAAAGCAGAGAAAAGAGCAGAAGAAAAAGCAAAAGGAACTTATGATGGAATGGGCTATTTATAAGCCAGAGGTGGGTAACCGAAACATCGTCATAAGTACCCTTTGGAGGCGAACCGTCGCCGTAACTGCTCTCTGCACCTGAAAAGGCGCGCCCTCTGTAACCGACGTGACTCTCCTCCAATGGCAAAGCGCCACGTGTCAACCGCTGCGCAAAAATGGGGGACACGTCCTCCAAACGTCCCTTGAAAACTGGGACACGTCTTCTGACATCCCTGGAAAACTGGGACGCGCCGCTCAGACTGACACGCTTGGCCAAACAGACCTGCAGAAACAAAGAGCAGGCCAACTCGAGGACGCCAAGAGACAGGCTATGGCCGAACAGCCCATGACCTTCGGGCAAGAGGTGTATCTTCGGCACAGGCTCCGCCTCGAAGACACCAAAGAACAGGCCAAGGCCGAAGAGCCCATGATCTTCGAGCAAAAGGCGCATCCTCGGAACAGGTTGAGCTTCCAAAGAGACTCCCATAAACAACCTCGGAAAGAGATGCAAAACCGAAGTCTTCACTTCGGCTTTCCAAAGGGGGGCATGTGATAGCCAAACGCTATCGCCTCTATCTGGCCGAACTCCCTGCCATAAGAATGGCCAGAAGAAGCTAGCGCTACCCGAGAAAAGGTGTGATCATGCACCTCGGGAGATAGCCGAAGAGCTCCGAGCCCGGCATGCCAGGAAAACCTGAGGACACTACTTGCCCCCCCAAGGTTGTGAACAGATCGCCTTCGGAAAAGCGGCACCAGACATAGCGAGCCGAACATGATATCCCCGAAGGCGGAACTCCCTGAAACTGGGAACCCCCGAACTGAGGGCTTGTTTCCCGAAGAGGCTCTGTCCGTACCCAAGGACGACCTCACCCAGGGAGCTCGGGAGTACGGCAGGATCATTTATGGAAGCATTTAACGAAGCCTTTGACACGTCCTTTCATAGACGTCACAAGCCGCCTCAAAAGGCGCTCTGACACACGGACGCCATCAGAATCACATCATGGCCCATCTCAGCACATGGCTCAAGGCAACCTACTACCAGCTATCTGTCTCCTATGCCCAAAAATTCAGGAACATCCGACCGAACACGTGTCGCGATCTGAACGGGCTAGGCACTCCTATAAATACCAGGAATTAATACTTGGCAGGAGGTTGGTGGGCAAAACACTGCTCCCACACTCTGAGAAAATTACCAGGCAAGACTCTTCAGCCCTGTGTGCTATTACCTTTGCCTTTTTCTCAGCCAACCACTGACTTGAGCGTCGGAGGCTCGCCCCCCGAAAAAACACTCCGGGGGCCTCCTAACCCTTTGTTTCTGAGCTTTCAGGCACACTCCCTTGGGCGATCCATCCTCCAGGCGTTCTTCCTCCCAGAAGTCTCTCCACCAGTCACCATGACTATAAACGACGAGGCTCCACGCCATCATTAGTCTCCACATATGTTAGTCGTTATGTATTATTGTAACCCGCTCCACAATAATACTAGACTAGCGACATTTAAAAATATCATTATTCTAGGGTTACAATTATGTTTATTACGTTACGCAGAAACAAAACAACAAACATAATTGCTGGATTAATGCCTTAATAAAGTATCATGACTTAATTTGCAAAAATACAATCATCTCATGATTGGCTTTTGGGCAGAACACTAACACTTCCATCCTTTGCCCAAGGTTGCAATGGCCATTATTACTATGCTCGGGTGATTGAGTACTTCAGTGGACTATTTTGATTTGTCCAAGGTATCTACTTCTACATTCTCTTGTTAGGGTACATTTTCTATTTATACCATATTGAACTCTTGGATAAGCCTTTTTACGAGTTTATGGTACTTTTCCAGGTTCGGGTTTTTTCCTACATAGTCCCCTGTCATGTACCAGACCACCAGCTAAGAATCACTATGGGCCTTCAGGTTTATCACACCAACCTTCTTTGTGAATCATAAGCCTGCTATGAAGCCTTCGTATTTGGCAACGTTATTGGTAACATTGAAGCCAAATCTGATGGCCTTCAAAGCTTCCATACCTTTGGGTACACAAAGAATTACTACAGCTCCCTGGTGTTTAGATCTTGAGGTACCATCGACGAATAATGTCCACCCATGTTTACCATTTCTGAGGTCTCCTGGATCACCTTCGGTTTTAGGCACCTCAACTATGAAATCTGCCAACGCTTGTGCTTTTATTGCCCTCTTTGGTTCATAAGTGATATCGTACTCACCGAGCTTGATGCACCACTTTGATAATCATCCTAAGTGGTATACCTTCCTCGTGACATCCCGTAGAGGTAAGTTACTTTGCACTGTGATGGGATGTCCTTGGAAGTAAGGCCGAAGTCTCCTTCCTACTAGTACTAGGGCATAGATGGCTTTCTGTAGTACAAGATACATAACTTTCGCACCATGCAGGGATTTGCTTACGTAGTACACCGGCCACTACTTCCCTCTTTCATCCCTTCCTAGAACCAAACTTACGGCTTTCTTAGTTACTGCAAGGTAGAGGATGAGTGGTTTTCCTTCCCTTAGTTTCCCGAGTGTCGGGAAATGCGTTAGGTGACTTTTGAGCTCCTCCCACGCATTTTGGCGTTCTCCACTCCAAGGGTGTCCCTCGGCTCTGAGGTTGCCTTCATTTTTTTTTGCTTTCATAAGTACTTTGAAGAACAGTTGGCACCTGATAGCCGAAGTGCTATCGCCCTGTCTACCCACTGACCACGGAAAAGAGAGAGCCAGACACCTGAGGCACACGACCTCGGTAGCTTGCCAATTCCAACTTCAGGAGCCAGCGTAACGCCTCCTTCGAGAAGGCGACCTAACCAGCTTCGGGGGAGAAGGACCAATCACCCTCCGAGGGAGAGCAACCCCCGAAGACGGAGACGCCGAAGTTCTAGCCTGGCTTCGAAAAAAGGCTCCTCACCCCGAAAGTGAGACATCAACCAAAGGGACCTCGGTTGTACGGCAAGAGCTATTAAGGAGTCTCTGACACTCCGCTCACATACGTCTCCGACACACCACCTCCAGATACGCTCTGACACACCATCGCAGTCTAATGTCCTGTCACGAAGGGCTACGACTCACGGCCCGAGGAGCCTGCAGGTGGCTAGGGGCCCCCACACCTAGAAGTACGAACACCATCCAACCATACACGTGCCATACATGTGTAGTCATCTGAAGGGGTCACCCTCTTCAAGCCAAAGAACGCCGCAGCTAAATTCGGGCCAAAGGCCCTCCCCATCGGTATCTCGACGGGAAGAGAATACCGTGTCAATTCGCAAGAGTTTAGGAAGCAGAGATTTGAGTCCTCGGTGGGAACCATACCCCCTGGAGTATAGCCTTTGGGAAAAGCAGGGTCGGGATGATGCAGACCTCTCCGCTGAAAGAGTTCTACACCCGAGGAAAAAATCGGCATCTGCTCAGCAACAAAGTCAAAACCCATAGCCTCGAAAGGTCATCTACCACTTGACGTGTGGGCAAAAGGCACCGACTCTACTTCCTTGGACACGTTATCACCGTCCCAAGGGATCCACCTCTACGCGACCTGGCGGAAAAAAGTAGAGCATTCAGAAAGGACTATCGAAATGGTGTATCGAACTCAAAGAGTACTACATTGTGGGTAAGCCTAGAAGGGCAGCAAGCGCCCAGGTACTGGCAAGCTAGATCACCGAAATCCCAGAAGTAAGGAAGGCTGAGACTAACAAGGGAGACAGAGCGAAGGTAGATCTAGAGTGGAAGCTCCTTGTCAGTGGAACCCCAAGCGCAGAACATCAGAGCACTGGGATACCCCCTTGGGGGCCTAAAGGCAGGGAGGCCACCAAAATGATCAAATTTGATTACCAAAAGTGTTGGCCCATCTGAGCATGGCAACGCTAGGTATAGTAACCTCGCACAAAAATTGGAAAGATTCCACACAAAGGAATCTCATAACCAAAGAGTCCCAAAAATCCTCATGAAGAGATAGGAAGTGCAAAGACGTTCCAGACAATATTTCCTGACTAAGGAAAAACTATGCAGGCAAAGGTACGTAACTCCGTTATAGAATTATATATATATCGGTAAAAAGGGTGCAGGACAATTCATCCAAGAGGTGTGAAAACGGCCAGAAACACGACAGTACTCTAAGACTACATTCGGAGTGGATAACCTCGGAAAGATTGCACCAAGCCACTCTAGACAACACCTGAAGATATGTGAAGTTCTGCGAGATAGCAGAGGACTACTTCACTGAGTGGGGAAAGGCAGAACTCCTAGCAACCATGCCGGCAGAAGGTGCACAAAAAGTTCGTCTGAAAGAACATAATACGCTAATTTGGCATACCGACGGTGACACTGGCCAGTAGTGATTTCCAGTCTATGAACAAGGGATTTCAAGAATTCATCACCCACCTCGGAATAAAAAGGCACTTCAGCCGATTAGCTCAGTCCCCGAGCAACAGACAAACAGAATGTTGCCAAAAGAGCTATAAAAGAGGGACTACGAGAAATGTAAAGGGAAGATGGCCAGGAGAACTTCCTACTGTACCAAGGAGTTATCAGACAACTCCCCGAGGACCAAAGAGGAGACACTTTTCTCGCTTATCCCCAGTACAGAAAGCCATTATCCATTTGAAGAAGTTCGGCTAGCATACAGATGTTTGACGAAAGAGGAAGTGACCTCGGGTTGAGAACTAAGCTCGACCTAGTTGTCAAATACCGAGAAACGGCTGAGCTCGAAAGGAGGCCTTTTCGGCAAAAGGTGGTCGTAAGTGCAAATCTGCATGATAGGCCAAAAGGAACAAGGAAAAATAGACCTCGCCCCCGAAAGGCTGAATAAGGACCCCGAAAACCGTCCTATGGGGTACTTCGGCCAAACAGGAAAGGGCCTTATTGGGTCCTAAACAAGGTCCGAATATGAGTATACAAGCTTGGCAACACCGAAGAAGGAAAACTGAAAAATAGAAGGCACTCGGGCGCCTTAAAGAAATTCTACACTTAGAATTTTTCAGACAAGAAATGGTGAAAGCCAAAAATTTGTCTAGGTATAGAAGGTTTTCCCCCTGTCTGAGAATGTTTGCTGAACAAAGCTGAGGCGTGGACTCCCGAAAGTCTCCTGTTCCTTCCGAAGTTAGTTGGGTTATATATGCCCAAAAGAAGGCAAGTCTACCGAACACAGCCGGCAAAGGACAGGCTAAAATTTGCCTAAGAGAACTTCGCCAACTGTGAAAGACCTCCCGAAGAATGGCCGACAAAACGAGCAAAGAAAGTACCGAAGTCCCTTGACCGAAAATGGTTGGGACAAATGGGAAACAAAAATTGCTCAAAAAGACTTAGCCAAAATAATGAAGGAAAATTCATTGAAGAAGGTCTTGATACAAGGAGAAGATTACAAGTAGAATTGTAGAAAGAAAAAGAAGAAGGCAAAGGTCCTAGATTATCTAAGGGACCCCGGCGTCGTGGGAAGCTTCGGCTCCTGAGTCTTTCGCTGCCGCCTTCGGTGCAGGAGGAGGAAACGGCAGGTTAAGGAACTCGACTCTTGACCACATCCACCGAGGTCCCCCGGGAATATCCAGGGCAGCCAGAAATGAAGGATCGAGGTCTAGATGCTTCTTCAGAAACTGATGACAAGCTAGGCAGAAGCCGTCCTAAAAGGCAACCTCGGACGTCTGGACGGCTTTGCCTCTTTCAATGTCCAACTCGTCCGCCTCATGCTGAAGATCCGAAACCTCCTGCTGAAGGTCGGAAATCTCCTTCTCCAGCTCCTCAGTTTTCTTCTTCTTCTTCGAACCCTCCTTCAGCGAGTCGACCTTGGCTTGGAGTTCAGCATTCTCAGCCATCACCTTCGCCAAAAGGGCAGACTCCCCTTCTTTTTCTTTTTGAAAGGTCTCGTTGGCCGAAGTCAGGCTGACCAGTTTGCCACCAAGGTCGGACATCTTCTCGAAAAAATCCTTCAAGAGCTCTTCTTAGCCCTTCAAAAATTCCTCCCGAAGATTGGCAATCTTCTCCTTGCATATTTGGCTCAACTTGGTGTTCGTCAGCGCCAAGTTGGCACAAAAGACTTTGGCCTTCTCCAATTTGTCTTCAGCCCAAGCTCAGACCGAAGACTGCTTTGCTGCCCAAGCTTGGAGGTACCCACTATACCCCAGAAGCTGCAAAAAAAAAGAAGGTACTTAGTGAAATTTGCACAAGGAAAGCCAAAAACACTTAGGCCAAAAAATGGGAAGGAAAAGCGAAGAGCCTGAAGAGTTACCTGAGCAGCATGCTGGGAAACTTTTGCAGCAAGGGCATCCTCGGAGGCACACTCCTCGGCGACTGCCTTGAAGGATGCCTGAGTAAGCATGCCCCTCGCCATTTGGGGAGCCATTTCTTGACAATCCTCGGAGAACAGATTCATGTCCTCCATGACAGACCAGAACGGCTCCCTTGGGACTTTGTACTTCGGGACATGAGAATCTCGAAGATCCCTCCTTCGGGCGTGCTCAATCTTCCAAGCTAGGGGCGCCAGATCCTCTGCAAGAAGAAACGTGCATCTTATTAGGTAAAAATTCCTTGATTATAAAAAATGTAAGTTGATTGCAGGGAAAAAGAGACAAACCTGGCACGACCTCGGGACAGTTGTCATCAGAGTCACCGACCTCCTCCACGTCGGCAGGAATATGTTTGCCCTTGGCCCTTCAGCGTCTTTCTACATCTTCAGCAGAAAGATCCACCAAAAAGCCCACAAGATCTGCCGACGCAGTGGGACTCAGAGAAGCAGGAAGGGCAATCACCCCGGTAGGGACTTCGGCAGCAGTTTCAGGCTCAGTGAAAGTTGCAACCTTGGTAGAAGTTGTAGTGACATCGTCAGCCTTAGTGGAAGTAGCAATAACATCGCCGACTTCTGAAACGTCCTCCGAAGGGGGAAGAGGGGCGTCCTTCTTGGCCTTCTTGGCTGAAGATGATCTGCTCCCAAAAACCTTGCGCCTCTTCTTTTGTTCTCCCTTCCCGGCCTGACCAAGGAAGAGAGACCAGTAGTAGGCGGCAGACTCCTCGCCCATCTCTGAAAAAGAGGGAAGAAATCAGTGTAAGTCCACAAGCACTTTTGCTGAAAAAACTTTGAAAGAAACTTACTTTCAGAAAAGGCTTCATAAGTGAGCTCGCTCCGAAGGAGCTACACCAGCCAAGAGTTCTTCCCCTTGGTAGCAGGAGTTGGCTTGCCGAGATCCGTCTTATGCTCCGTAACCACCCCCAGCTCCCGAAGGACATCCTCGGTCATGAGTTTCCACATGATCGGGAAAGGGTAGAAAAAGCGTAAAGGGACCTTGGCATCCCAGTCGGTGACAACACAGATTCGTCTGTCAAAGTCCCCAAACCTCACCGCCAACTCCGGATCCATGACATCCGCCTCCAGCTTTCCCCGAGCCCACTTAGTCGAGACGTATGGCCACGCCTCCGCCACCTTCAGGAAGAAGAACTTCCTTTGCCACCCTTGCCAGCTATCCTTGGTAGCGAAGGTGAACATAAATTTCTTGCTCCCAGATCCCCGAGGCAGCATGAAATAAAAGCCACCCTTCGGAACCAGATAGAGCTTATAATACTACATGAACAGGATGAAATGGGGTTCTACCCCGAAGATCCCGCACATGCAGAGAAAGGCATTGAAATAGCAAAATGAGTTGGGAGGAAGCTGATTCACGGCTATGCCACGAAACTGGAAAAAGTCACAAATCATCTTCATAGGAGGAAACCGAAGTCCAGCCTTTAGTTGGGCTCAGAAAATGGTATCCTCGTCACCCCAATTCATAAAGCTAAACTGGCCAAGGCGAGGTAACCTTGTAATAGTATACGAGGGAAGAAAAAATTTGGTCTTCCACTTTTCTAATTTTTCAGGAGTGGTGCAACAAGGGTGAGACAAAAGGGGTTGCTAGCTCTCGGGAATAAGCATGGTTGACCGAAAAATGACTTCAGAAAAAGGGAAAAAATGACTTCAGAAAGTGAAAAGAAAAGCAAACACTGAAGGAACTCTAGAAGTCAGAACCCACCAAAAGTCTTGCCAAAGTCAGGGTTTGAGGACGCCGTCATGAAAGGTTGCCAAAAATCGCTCCGCCACTAAGACCGCCGCAAAAAAGGAAGAAAAAGCGAGAGCAAAGTGAGAGCAAAAAAAAACAAGTGAAGAGTATGACAGGAGGAAGGGTTATATAGATCGAGGAAGGGCAGCCAAAAGGGCGTCATAAATGCTACGCGAAGGCGAAATGTCACCATGATTACCCTTCATGCATGAAAAGGTGTGCCCATCCTAGCTGATGATTGCAACGTGTCGCCCGTCACAAGAAACTAGGACACATTTTCTGACATCCGGAAAACTAGGGCCCATTGCTCGAGACTGACACACCTAGTTTCAAGACGCGTCGATCCACTAGCCTATGGCGGGAAAAGTGAACAAGTTGGGAATCTCGAGAACACTGAAGGGCGGGCAGACGACACCTGTTCGAACAAGGCTTATCACCTAGGTGGCGAAGTGCCTTGCCGACCGATGTCATACTCCGAGTGTAAACCCATAAGGTCCAGGGTTCAAAGGCTCCGTGCCACCCTGTTCGACCAAAGATGGACATACTACTACGTGGGCCTCCGGGAGTCCACGAGGTCGTCCAGTCAAAAGCTGCCAATTGAGCGGTAGACAGACGCCGGAAAAGCTACTTGCCGAAGTCTTCACTTTGACTTTCTAGACGGTATGTGATAGCCGAAATGCTATCGCCCTATCTACCCACCGACCACAGAAAAAATAGAGCCAGACACCTGAGGCACACGACCTCGGTAGCTCGCCAATTCCAACTTCGGGAGCCAGCGCAGCACCTCCTTTGGGAAAGCGACCTAACCAGCTTTTGGGGAGAAGGACCAATCACCCTCCGAGGGAGAACAGCCCCCGAAGACGGAGATGCCAAACTTCCAGCCTGGCTCCCAAAAAAGGCTCCTCACCCCGAAAGTGAGACATCAACCAAAGGGACTTCGGTTGTACGACAAGAGCTATTAAGGAGTCTCTGACACTCCGCTCACATACGTCTCTGACACGCCACCTTCAGATACGCTCTGACATGCCATCGCAGTCTAATGTCCTATCACGAAGGGCTACGACTCACGGCCCGAGGAGCCTGCAGGTGGCTAGGGGCCCCCACGCCTAGAACTACGAACACCATCCAACCATACACGTGCCATACACGTGTAGTCATCTGAAGGGGTTACCCTTTTCCTTTTATCCAAGGGAAATCATCACAGGAAGGGGGCCTTCTGGTGAGAGAACAGGGAGAGAGGCTAGAAACCACAGGACGCTCTACTTCCTCCGCCTGAAAACTCTCCCTTCGCCTAAATGCTCCCCCTTCAGCCCTCAGAAAGACGCGCCAGGCAAGAGTCCCTTGTGCTTATTACTAAGTATTTCTCCTTCTCAAAGCACTGACTTGGGCGTCGGAGGTTCCCCCCCGGAAAACCACCCCGGGGGCCTCATAACCCTTGTTTTCTGAGTGTTTTAGCCACGTCTCCCTGAAGAATCACTGCACCGGGCTCTCTCCCACACTGGAGGTACCTCCCGTGCTTGCCTACCGCGGGACCAAGAAGCTGCCGGCCATCACTTAAGGTGATATACCCCGGACGCCTTCCTTCTGGACTAACCATCGCCTCTAGGACCCCCTGCTGCCTTCACCACTACACACAGTGAAGATGCTGGCTCCGCACCATCGGACCGCATCAGCACCGATCTCCATATTTGGGTATGAATCTGCTAAGGGAAGTTATTTTCCCAGGGAGCCTTTGTATATCCTTTATTGTCGTTAGAGTTTGGAATGCTAGTAGGGCATCAACTTTTTTGGGGCTAGCATTTATACCTTTTTCAAATGCCATGAAGCCATGGAATTTCTTTGCTATTACCCCGAATATGCATTTTTCAGGGTTAAGACGTATTCCGAAGTTCCTAAGTTACTGAAAGGTGTTTTGTAATTCTGTGACATGATTGCTAGGTACTTTAGTTTTAACAATCATGTCATCTACATATACTTCGATGTTTCTCCAAGTCTGGGAGTCGAACACCTTGTTCATCAGCCTTTAATACATCAGTTTGGCATTTTTAGGATGAAGGGCATTTTGACGTAACAGTATGTCCTGACTTCGGTAACAAATGCTATTTTTTCCTCATGCTTAATACTCATCCAAATTTGATGATAGCTGCTGAAGGCATCTAGGAAGCTTAATTGCCTATACTCAGCCATGGAGTTAACCAGGTGATCTATTGAAGGGAAGGGATATGAGTCTTTAGGACAAGCATCATTGATATTGTGGAAGTCAATGCACGTTTGGAGCTTGCTGCATCCTCGCTTGGTCATGACAACAACGTTGCTAAGCCACTCGGGATATTTGACTTCCCTTATCACTCTGGCTTCCAAGAGTCTTTGAACTTCTTCTTTGATGATGTGGTTCTTTTGAGCCGAAAGGTTGCACTTTTTCTCCTAAATAGGCTTTGAGTTAAGTTGTATTTTAAGATAGTGTTGGGCTATGCTCGGATTCACTCCGGGCATACCTTTCGGTGAGTAGTCAAAAAGATCTTTGTTCATTATCAGAAGGGATACAAGTTTTTTTTCCCCTTCGGCCAATTATTTCCCGACTCGGGTACTTCAGCAAGGGACTACTTCTATATCCTCAGTTTTTATTTTCTCACCATCTTTTTCTCTTCCTGCAGCTTCTTTGGCAGCAACACCATTTTCCCCGATAGTTTGTGCATGGACTTTAGGGGGGCTCATTCTTGCTTTGACAAATGCCTTCCTGACCTTAGCTTAGTCAATGAATATCTGTACATCTCCTTCTTTGGCTTCAAAAGCAACTGTCAGGTGTTTGACATCTGTTCAGAGATGGAGATTGCCCTGCGTTTGCCTCCCAATGATGGCATTGTATGATGATGATACATCTATGACTATGCATCTTTTCATAATGGATGCGAAGAGCTCTTCTCCCATCTCGGCCAAAGTGCCTTTCAGCATCAGCGGGAAATTAACCCATCCGAGTACGGGAAGTTTGATTGGTCCTACTCTGAATGTGGGAGATGTCATTGGCTTGAGATCATTCTCTATTATGCCTAGTTTCGGCAGCACATGGGTGAAGAGGATGTCGGCATTTGAGCCATCATCTAGGAGCACCCTTTTGACGTCCCAGCTTCCTATCCTTGCCATAATCAGGAGAGGGTCATCATTGGGGAAACTTTACTGTAAACCCATCCTTCCGAACAAGCTTGTTTATTGGGTTGTCAGATTCCATCATCATAATTTCCCAAGCCTTCCTTTTCCTCCCAGTCAAGCGTATTCCAGTTGTGATTGTTTGGATTATACCAACCGGAGGTGGCAGGTGCTTCCTAGGACTTCAATTTTGATATCGATGAGAATCATATTCCTCATCCTTTCCTGTCCTATCTTTTTCCTTTCTTTCTCGGGCTTTGGGCAACGGAATCTACAAGTACCGATGAAGTTGCCCTTGCTTGATCCAAGATTCAATATACTTTCTTAGTTGAAAGCAATCCTCAGTATCGTCCTTGATATACTTTCTTGATGACGTTGGCAAAATTTCTTCTTGTTCTTCTTGTTGTTCGAGGTCATGGCCTTCAGACGCTAGATTGTAGTTCCTTGCCTTTCTGGGGAATCAAGATGTTCATTCTTGTAGTGTTTTAGAGGGTGAATGATATTGGCCCCTTCCCCCAAGCCTTTAGAGCTCTGCCCCTTCCTTCAACGAAATACCGAGGTTGGTGACCCTGACCCTCGTAGTGATTATGGTCGAACTTTAGGCTGTCTATCCTTAGCTCCTTGGCTATCATGTGTGGCTCAACCCTTCAATAGAATTCCCCAAGGGTGTCAGAAGGTTCCTTGGAGAATTCATAGAAAAGCTATGAGTCCTTCCTTAGCCGCTTAATCATAGTGAAGATTCGGGTTTCAAGGCGAAAGTCCAGCACATTGAGAGATTCTCGATTAAACCTCTCGACATATTCCCAAATGGTTTCCTCAGTCTTTTGGGCTATGTCGAACATTTGGACCAGCATCTTCACTGTTGGTATGCTCCCAATGAATTGCTAGGTGAAGGCCAACAATTATTGGAAACCCATTATGGTTCTATTTGTCAAGGAGTTGTACCATATAGTTACCGATCCTGATAGAGTGAGTTTGAAACATTTGTAGAAGGTGGTATCGTTACCACCATGCATTACAATGCTTCTCCTGTACTTTGTCAGATGAGCCTGTGGATCGCTGCGCCCATCATATGTCTCCAGATGTGGTACCCAGAAATCACTAGGCATTGGTGCCTCTACAATAGTACGAGTAAAAGGGGACTCTTCTCTAGTGAAGGTCTCCGATAGCCTTGGCCAGACAAGCTTTTGAGATACCTAGTTTCCCATCTTTTCTAACCTCTCCAGGATCTTCTCCATCAGGATGGTAGTGCCCTAGTCTACTTACTGCCTAGGAACCAGCGGTAAGGGAGAATAATGTCGTCTTCTTGGTGAGTAACTTCACTGCTGCGGGAATAGGGAATTGTCATCCGACAATGGATTTTACTGGTGAGAAGTCCTCGACTCTTTTAACCTTGCTCCTATAGCACATCATCCCCGGGATGGTATGTTCTCCATTGAGCACTCATCATGAGGGCTTCTGCTACCGGAGCTCAAGTGAGGTGACTTATAACTTTTCTCCACACGTGAGTATGGAGAAGGTGCCCATTTTGAAGGTGCTTGTGACCACCTATGGTTGAGTTCTTGTGTCATTTCAGATAGGATAGTGCAATGAAAGTTGCGTAAAAAACCCATTATGACCATTAGATGATGCTTATCCTTTGGTAGGGAATTCTCTCCTGTAGGTTGCTCAGTCATTGCTTAAGCCTTTAGTGCGAACTAGGACCTTGGGAGTCCCTTATCCTTCGAATGCCAAGTCTCGACAACAGCAACTTGGGGGTAAGTTGCCACAGATGTTACCAAATGATGCCTACTAACATCTTCATTGTATGACATGGTGGACCTGAGAGAGAGACTTCCGGTGAGAAGGTATCTACAAGACCATGAAGAATGTAGGTTAGAAGCCCCCTGAGTGTGTTTTCGGGGGAGGAGCCTCCAATGCCCAAATCATTATACGGGAGAAAAGTTGTTAAGCGCATATAATAGGAAAAAGAGAGTGTCCCGTGTCATTACCTAAGAGCCTCCCAAATATTTATAGGAGGACTGGGAAGAAGCCATTGTGCCTAATCTGAATAGATTAGGCACGTGTTCTGTTGGATTTTGTTCGTACCTTCAGAAAGGTGAATCTCCAGCTGGCTGTTGGTAGTTCTAGCCAGAGGGTAAGGGCGTGTGTGAGCCTTCTTGTTAGAGATCCCTCAACTGTATTTGTTTTTCCATAAGACCCCTTCGGAGATCTGATACCCCTTCGGATAAAGATCTCAATCAAGGCTGACTGGAGAAGGCCCTTTGGATGCGTTGACCTATCTTTGGGAGACATTTCCTGTCAAGGATGACAGATTCCCAAGGTTGGTAATGTACATTCTCGAGGAAGGTAAAAAAGAACCTCTTTTCAGAGTTGGTCACATATACTTCCAAGGGTGGTGTGGAGAATTCTTCCAAGGTTAGTCATGTGAATACCAAGGGTGGTGTTAGGTCTGCTCATAAGAAGGCTCTGTCGGTGATAGGCCTTTATCTATCTGAAGGGTTTACTATCATCACAGGAGTTAGAGCTTTTTTTTCGAACAAAGGGGAAAAATGGGTCTTCTTGCTTCCTCTTTTTGCAGTTGTTCGGTAACTCCATAATACACTTGGTAATTCACCAAGCCATTTTCCTATTACTTCCCCAAGCCTTTTCTTCAACCCTTCTTTCAAGGTTTTGTTTGGCACTTCTACCTTTAGAGCGAAGTGCAATTTTATGCCAACGTTAGTGTTAAACTCTTGGAACCCTTTGTCAATGAATTGAGTACCATTGTCCACCACTATCACTCTTAAACACCAGAATCTGTGTAAAATGCTTTTCCAAATGAACTTTTGAATGTCTTTTGCTAATATTGTCACCAAGGGTTCTGCTTCATTCCACTTAGTGAAATAATCAACTATGACAACAGAATATTTGACCCCTCCTGGTGCCATATGAAGTAGGCCAATTAGATCAATTACCCATATGGTGAAGGAGCATGGATAGTTGGCCAAAGTTACTAGTTTGGAAGTTGATTTCTAGATGGGTGTATCCCATTGGCATTTATGGCAATGTATGATTGCTGAGCATTGTTCCTTAAAATGGGCCAAAAGTATCCTTGCTAAAGTAATACTTCAACCAGAACATCTATTTCGATATGGGATCTGCATGTCCCCTTATGGACTTATCTTAGCTCTGTTTTTATGTCACTTTCATCGACACATCTTTGTAAGGGATTAAAGTATCCCTGCCTATATAGCTCTTCTCTAATAAAAAAGTATCTACTTACCCTCCTTAGCACCTTCGCCGCCTGCTGAGGGTCATAAGATAGGGTGTTATTGGCTACGTACTTTTTTTTTCTTGGATTTTTCCATCCATCAGTAGTGGTTGTTGTTAATATTATGACTATGCTCAGGGAATTAAGCACCTTGGTAGGCTGATGGCATTTAACCAATGTATCTGCCTCCATATTTTCATGACAAGGTACTCTTTCAATTTGTCTTTTGTCAAACCTTTGAATTAACTCTTTGATGAGGTTGTAATATTTTGCTAGCTTCGACTCTTTGACCTCATACTCTCCTTTCAATTGCCAAACTACCAACTGTGAGTCATTGTAAGATCTCAAGGCTCTCACACCAACCTTCCTTGCCAATTGCAACCTAGCTATAAGAGCTTCATATTCGGTTATGTTGTTGGTAACTTGAAATCCAAATTTGATGGACTTTCTAGCTTCCATGCCCTCAGGACTTCGTAATATTATTCCAGCACCTTGGTATTTTGACCCCAATGAACCATCAATGAGAAGTGCCCATTCTAGCTCTTCAACTTTGAGGACTTCCGCAACTTTGGTGTTTTCAGGTAGTTTGGCTATAAAGCTTGCTAGAGCTTGGGTATTTATCATTTTTCTTTGTTGATACACAATGTAATAATCCCTGAGCTCTATGCACCAATTTGATAGTCACCCTGAATGATCTACCCTTCTCATGACATCTCCAAGGGTTAAGTTACTTCTTACTATGATGGTATGCCCTTAAAAGTATGCCTAAAGTCTTCTACTTGCCTTTACGAAGGCGTAAATTGCCTTTTGTAAGGTTAGGTACCTTAATTTGGCGCCACACAAAGATTTACTAACATAGTAAACTAGCTATTACTTTATAAGTTTTTCCTTGATGAGGACTAAACTGATAGATATCTCATTAACAGATAGATAAAGTATGATGGGTTCTCCTTCATTGCATTGCTGAAGTGTTGGCAGATTTGCTAGGTAACATTTCAGCTAAGCCCAGGCTTTCTAGCATTCCTCATTCCAATGATGCTATTCGGCATTACTTTCAACATCCATTTCTTATGCTTTAAACAATATTTTGAAAAAAGGATGCGTTGATCCCCATATCTGGATATGAATATACTAAGTGCAATTATTCTTCCAGTGAGCCTTTGTATGTCTTTGATGGTCCTAGGCATCCTAGATCCGAATAGGATCATAAGCTTTTTGGGATTAGCGTCTATGCTTTTCTGAAATACCATGAAGCCAAGGAACTTACCAACTGTTACTCCGACTATGCACTTTTTAGGATTGAGATGTATCCCGAATTTGTGGAGTTGCTGGAAGGTTTCTTGTAGGTCAGCGATATTGTTGTTTGATAGCTTACTTAACTATCATGTCATCAACATATACTTCTATATTTTTTCTTATTTAGGAGTCAAACACCTTGTTCATCAATCTTTGATATGTGGCCCTTGCATTTTTTAGGTTGAACAACATCCTTACATAGCATAATGTTTCTACATTAGTTATGAATGCCTTCTTTTCCTCATCTGTGGGGTTCATCCAAATTTGGTGATACCCACTAGAAGCATCAAGGAAACTCAGTTGTTCATATTTGGCAATGAAACACAAGTTAATCGATTGAAGTCAAGGGGTATGAGTTCTTTGGAGAAGTGTCATGATACTTTGTAAGTTAATGCGCATTTGGAGATTGTCACTCCCTTCCTTAGTGGCAATGACAATGTTATTGAGTCAGTCAAGATATTTTACTTCTCTTATTATCCTTACCTCCAATAGTCACTGGATTTCCTTTTTAAAGACGTCATTCTTGTGTGATGATATGTTGCACTTTTTCTGCCGAATGGGCTTAGTATTAGGATTTACTTTTAGACTATGCTATATTATGTTTAGATTTATTCTGAGCATATCCTTCAGGGAATAAGTGAATAAATCCTTGTTCAATAGTAAGAGAGATATAAGCGTATCTTTTTCTTCCCCAGCCAAATGTTTCCCCATTCACGTATTTCAGCCGAGGACTAGTTCTAGATTCGCAGTTTTGATCTTCCTGTCATTGTACTTATCTTTCCTCAGCAGTCCTTCAGTGATAGTGTTGCCTTTTCTAGTGTCCTGAACATGGACTTTGGTGGGGGTATGCCTTGCTTTGACAAACACTTTTCTCACTTCATCTTAATTAATGAGTATCTTTATGTTCTTTTCCTTTTCTTCAAATGTGACCATTAAGTACTTCACCTCGGTCCTCACGTGGAGGTTGCCATGAGTTTATCACCTGAGGATGGCATTGTATGATGAGGGACACTCATAACAATGAATCTTGTCATTGTTGAGCCAAAGAGTTTGTCCCCAGGTTTTACTGAAGTGCCTTTTAGCATCATAGGTAGATAAATAAATCCTAAGATTGGGAGCTCTCCTAGTCCAAGCCTAAATGTTGGTGAAATCATGGGTTGGAGCCCATCTTCACAGATGCCCAAGCTTGGCAATAGATGAGCAAATAGAACATCGAAATTTGAGCCATCTTCACATAGTATCATTTTAACATCCAAGTTCCTGATTCTAGTTGTGATCAAAAGAGGGTCATCATAGGGAAATCTCACCACTGAGCCATCTCTTTAGGTGAGCTTGTTTGTGGGACTGTCAAATTCCATCAAGGTCATTTCCCTTACCTTCCTTTTTCTTTCTACTAAAGGCATTCTTGTGGTAATTGTTTGGATGACTCCAGCTAGAGGAGGTAGATGTATTTTGGGACTTTAATTTGTATGATGTTTGAAGTTATGCTCTTCATCTTCACCCTTCCTCTTTTTTTTTTTTTTCTCTCGGGACTTCGACAAAGGAATATGCAAGTATCAAAGAAGTTGCCCTTGTTTGAACAAGGACTCAATGTATTTTCTTAATTGGAAGCAATATTCGGTTTTAGGCCTGTGATCTCTATGAAATTGACAATACTTTTTCATATTTTTCTTGTTCTCCGAGGTCATGTTTTTAGGGCCTGGATTGACGCCTGTTGCCTTTCCAAAGCCATCAAGATGTTTTCTCTTATTGTGTTCAGAGAAGTGAATGCTAATGGCTTCTTACCTCAATTTTTCTGAGGCCTTCCTCCTCCTTCGCTTTCATACCAAGGTTATGGATTTTACCTCTCGGGGGATTGATGGTCCCTCTTCGGTCGCACCATTCTCAGCTTTTTCGCCGTCATATGTTGTTCAGCCCTTTTGGTAGAATTCTCCAAGCATTTCTAGGGGGTCTTTTGAGAATTTGTGTAAAAGCTAGGAGTCTCTTTTTAGTCCCCTGATCATTACCTAGATTTGAATTTCTGAATGAAAATCTGGGACACTAAGGGCCTTGGGATTAAATATTTTGACATTGTAATGAATGGTTTCCCCGTTCTTTTGGCTATATCAATCATTTGAATGAACATTTTTGCCATCGGCCTACTTTTGATGAGTTACTAAGTAAATGTTAAGGACAATTCTTGGAACCGAGTAATTGTCCTGGGTGCTAAAGAGTTATACCAAGTTGTGGCAGGCCCAAACATGGTTACTTCAAAGCATTTGCACAATGTGGGGCATCATTGACCCCATGCAGCACCATGCTCCTTCTATATTTAGTCAGATGAGCTAGTGGGTCACTTCATCCATCATCAATGTGAGCTTGGAAGGCACACTTAGGGATGGCAAGGACCTCTTGAAGATAACTAGTGGACCTATGACAAGGAAAAGGGCTAAACAGCTTAGTAATGCACTTCAAGCCTTTGTCACGAGCTACTTTCATGGAGGATGGACTTGGATATTCACATGGAGTTGCTAGAATGCTTAAAGGATCATTTGCAAAGGATGGTAAAGATTGGTGTTTACTTCTAGAGTGCCTAGACAAGCCAAACAACAAGGACCCCATGGATACTTCTCAAAGTGCACCTATGGAGCCCTATCAAAGTGTCTCGCAGGCCATTTTCTTCCTAAAGCTGAATCATTGAGCCATAAAGTTTCACGACCTTTTTTCCACACCTAAGGAAATGTCTCAGGCCAAGAGAACTCAAATATGCAAGCTAGAACTTGAAGTCACAAGCATCAATCCTAAAAGAGCCTATGGCACAACTGAGAAGCATACCTAAGACTTTTGGGGGCCAATATTGTGTATGTGTGCTATTTTTCATGCCCAACAAAAACCTTAGCCCATTTGGGAGGTTTAGAACCTCAAATAAAAGATTTTGACATTCAATTCTACTTATTCGATTTAGACTAGTAACTAGGTTCTTAAATATTCAAAGTGTACTTGTCATATAGGTTTATGCACCTTATGTGCACGAGGACACAGCGGAGGGGCACTAAGGCACATCGGTACACTACCAGGACACTTGGGCATCTATCTAGGACACTTACCCAGGACCTAGCTTGTTAGTCTCTTAAGGGTTCATGCTCTTTGAAACAAGCTAAGTCTCTTAAGGGTTCATGCTCTCTAAAACAAGATAAGTACCTAGTGGGATCACAAATTCAATTCATCACAAATGCCACCTCATCAATAAGTTATATGCATCAAAACCAAAACACCAATCCAAGTTTTAAAAACTTTATTTTTCATGCACATGTTACACAATCACATATGTCTTGACAACCCTACCTTGAGGTACCCTAATACACACATGTTCTAGAGCATACATATATCTACAAATGAACACAATTGTACTAGCTTGTGAACATACTTAGATTAGAACATAAACACATACATACTACCTCCTAAACATCCTCCCTTGCTTCGTAGCTAGGTCACACAACAAACATAAGCACCCACCTCAACGTACTAGCTTATTTACACATAGGTTTTGGAAAGCCTACCACAGGCCCTTCTTACACACACATGTACTCTAAAAAATACACAAGCAACTAGTAGTGCACCCGAAAGTGCAAATACACAATCACATGCACTTAACTACATTGAATAGCATTTTAGCACAACATGAACAAGCATTTGCATGCTAGATCAAGTTCACGTTACAAGTACTTCATTACATACACTTACATGTCTTGGTGAGCCTACCATAGGCTGTCACACCCCACCCAGGCCCCAGCCTGTGCACTCTCAGTGCCACTCACCTTTCTACCCAAGAGTTATTTGGATACTCTTAAGTTCAAGTGTTATTAACTACCTTTTTATTTAAGCTATTAATTGATAGGTAGTTTTAAGTGTTACTTTCTTAAGCTGAGAGCTGGGAGGTGCCCCATGAGGCTTATGAGTTATTTAGAGCAATTACCTGCAGCTTAAGTAGGGCCCAACCACTAACTTACAACACAAGGGAAGGCTGTAAATCAATAACTTGCAATACAAGCAAGGCATACACTAAATCAATTAAGTGTCTAGGATGTGTGCTCATCAAGTGTGCTACTTTCCTGAATGACAACCAAGAAGCCCACATCTTTGTAGTTTTGAAAATCAAGGTTTCCATGCACATGTATATTCGGCCAAACAAAATATCTCAAGAGATTTCTTACATGAACACATAACCATAAGTTCATAGACTCAACATAACTTTAACCAAAAGCATTCCACATATGTACATACAAAACCATGTACAATCCAGGCTACATACATACACAAAATAGCCTAAGTACAAGCATCACTAGCTGGGAAACATACCAAGGATGCTACAAGTCCAAAATAGCCAAGGTTAAGTTTTACAAGCTAAGTTTCCTTAGTCCCCAAGAAGATACCTAAGTGTGCAATACAGCAGTACACACTGAAGCACCAACCCAATGACCATATTCATGGTCATGAAAGTAAACACTATAATCAGAGCCATAGTCCACACATCCATCCTGCACCTAGACGTGTCCCACGAACTACACAAGCCTGCACAACTTAGAATACAAGTTTTGGCCTTAACCCATAAGACTTGTAATGCAAGTAATCAAGCCAAGATTGAGTTGGCACATACCTTGAGCAATAAGTGTATTACCTAGTACACAAATAAGCTACTCAAGCAAACTACTCAAGCTGTATATCATTTCCTGAAACAAAAATATATGGCCAATGAGTAACAATTACTCAGTAGGGATTCACAAACAACCATATAAGGTCTATTTAGTTAAGTCCAAGACTTAACCTCCTCAAGCTTGCCTGTCCTGCAAGAAAGGCATGAAAACACCAAGATACAAGGCATATAATACATATTCAATATTAACTGAGACATATATATATATAAGCTTAAACACTATCTGCATTGGGTTAGCACACACAAACAAATCAAACAAGCACACAACTCACGCACACACACAATGTTCATTCAGTTGAAATATTCACCCAAATGAATTATTCACTTGGTTGAAAATATTTCACTCAAATGAAATAATCACTCGATTGAAATGTACTAGCAATCACAACATCAAATCCATACACTTCAAGCCTTCCAAATCCCCTCCAATCCACTAGAGCTCCAAGTTCACTAGTAAGTTGGCCTAACTTACTAAGAACTTTACGTGCTTGCCATTAAACCTTGACTAGCTAGCCAATTAACATAAAACCGAATCTCCACAATATGCTCATCTAGCAAACTAAGATCATATAGCAATATATAACCATTACTTAGCTGCCATTATTACTTGATCATGGAAAAAGTACCAAGAATTCAAGTAAACGTGAAACCCTACCTCAATTCAAAAGCTTGAGTTCTCGGTTGCTTGAGTATCTAAGGCCAAAATCAACTAAGTTTCCTAACACAATAAGGCCTTCAATTAGCTATCTTAGTCACTTGATCATAGAGATTTACCAAGAAAACAAGTGAGTTTATGAAGCTATACCTCTAATTTGAGCTTGAGCACTCTCGGCCAAACCTTGTTTCTCCAATTTCAAGCTCCAAACTTGAAACTCAAGGTCGCCTACCATGAAATTGAGGAATCGAAGCTTGATTTTGCTTCCAATCTTCAATTCATCAACATTCCGGCATGAACTCGGCCGCAACATGTTTGAGCTCTCAAGAACATGCCAAACTCGGTTAAACCGAGACTAAGGGGTAATGACTATCAAGTTTTAAATGGAAGCATGCAATTTTTGGTTAAATGCCACATGTCCCACAATTCGGCCTTAATGCTCCACTTTGCCTTGCACTAATTTTCATGGCACCATTAACCCTTAAATGCCTCATTGTTTCACTAATAGCACTCATGTATGGTACAATTTAGTCCTTAACGTTACTTAACGCTGTTAGCAACATAAACGTTCTCCATGTGCAACGTTTCACCCGAGTGATCAAAGTTCATCCGAATGATTGTGTGTTTCACCCGAATGAATATATTTCACCCAAATGTATGTGTATTTCACTCGAGTGAATATTGTTCACCCAAATGAAAATGTATTCTATGACCATTTTATCAAGTCCCTCAGATTTTCCCATACATTCTTAGCCTGGGCCAAGTCCTGAGGGATGGTCCTAACATGGGCCACCCATACAAGTACCACCCAAGACATCCATAATTATGCAACATAATCACCAACATAACTTAAGCACAATACATGTGCACAAGTACCCCAAATCAAACACATATAACTTGGTAAGCCTACCAAGAACACCAAAATACGCCACTACCTGAGAGTATAGATTTTCAAGCCATTACACTTAAGCATATCCAAAAGTGATCATAACTAATTGAGCCATGATTATGGACTTTAAAAGAAGTCCAAACATAAATGACGTTGAACACATCACACCTCTCTAGACTTTGTTCCCACAACTCTAGAGACACAAGGCCTACAAGAATAAAGTTCCCACACATAAGCTTGCTACACGAGTAATTCATATCATTTAGAATATTGAGCAAAACTATAATAAACCACAATACCTTTACAAACTTGAAAAAGTATGAACTACTCTTAACTTGCTTACTTCTCAAGCAACCCTTTTCCTATATACATAAAAGGTAAGGAAATGACCATAAAACTCAATAAGAATTCCATATGGATTCCAAAGCCTATCATAGGATAAGTAATCGCTTAACCAAAGCTAAACTCCAAACATCTATAACCAAAGAGAAGAAAGCAAAACACAATATATGTATATACATAATAACTAAGCGATATCTACGGGATTAGCATGCACAAACAAGCATAGAAGCACACATTAACACACACACCACCAAACACCAACTACAAAAGGCCCTATCAAGCATGATTATGTTCCACATAGTTTCGGTTAACCCTTTAATGATTCTTAAACAATCCAAGAGCTCCCTAGCTTAGAATTGAGTTGGCCTACTTAATTCCTAGCCCTAATGCTTGCCCCACATAGCTAGTTAGCATCATTAACTTAGTTTTCCAACAACTATAGCCCTCACAGCACCTTTAGGATCCTTTGCCATTAAAATCCATCACCTAAGAGCCTGAATACTCATGAATCAAACATAGATTCACTATGAAACTTAGTGAGTATGATGAATCCTTACCTTAACCTAGCAACTCTTGTTTCCCAAAAGCTTAGAAGCTTGAATGGTGCCTTTCCTTGTTCCTCATTGCTAGAATATGCCTTCCTAGCACAAATGGCACATGAATCAACCAAGATCTAGAAGAAACTCCTCTTAATTAGCTTCGGTTGTGCTTGTAATCACTTAACCTCAACAAGGATAAGAGGTCAAGCATTCTTCCACGGTGGAACAACTGGCCAAACAAGGAGAAGGTCTAGTGGAAACATGCATTAGCCAAATTTGCCAAGTGGCCTAACTCTTGGCTTAATCACTAGTTTAGTTAGGCTAAATTTTGCATCAATCATTCAAGTCACAAAAAAAATGATGGCCTTAATTTCGTCACCCGATAACTTCGCAATTATATCCCAAACTTCCTAAATTGTCATTTGCATCTTCATTCTCGGCCAGATAACATTATGAACCCAAAAGTCCAAACATTCAAACCACACTCAAGCTTTATTCGACACATTATTTTCCAAGTTCAATGAGCCCAAATCCTAAGTCATTCACATTTCTTAATCCTTTAATCCCATGGCTTAAACAGTTAGGGATTTGAGGGCTTTACAATGATTCATCCTTAAGGAATTTGGTCCTTTAGATTTCCGAAGAGTCTAGGAAACACACTTGGATAACTCTTGAGTATTTCAGCTTCAACTTCCCATGTAGTTTCTTCATTAGAATGGTTAGTCCATTGGACTTTTATCATGGGTATCCACCTACTCCTAAATTTTTTAGTGTCCTTTGCCAATATCCAAATTGGTTTTTCTTTATATATAAGATTTTGGGCCATAGGAACACTAGTAACATGTACCACTTGCCTACTATTAGAGACAAACTTTGACACAACCGCCCGTGCCCTTGCCCAGGAAGCCCTATGAGAGCTGGTCTCACGATGAATTGCAATTGGCTAGTTGTGTATGCGTGTGGATTAAATCCCATGATACTAGTTGATTGTCCTAGAATATGCAATATGCATGCTCTTCATGCTTTGACTTGGTTTATTAAAACCATAAAACATTAACTAGGCCGAGTAATTTTCTACACAAAAGAAATACAAATAGCCAAAGCATATAAAATCAACATTTGTGTGAGTTTACTACACATAAACACTCGTGAGAACATTCATACATAAAGTAGACTAATGCCCTCACCCAAGAGCAATCCTAGAGTCAAGGACTCCTCATAACATAGACTATGGAGGCAACTAAAAGTACTGTATAAATACAAGCCTGTACTGAGATCTCTTTGACTTAACTCCCACCTTGGATACACGTCCCAGTGGCGAGTCTCAAAAGTCCTTTTCCAAGTCCTACTAGGTTCTACAGCCAAAGGAAGATACTAGTTAGTACTGTTACTTGAGCAACAAGCCAACTAAATACAACATGTAGACTAGAATCACAAGGATTCTCAAATGCCATACCTATACACACAAAAGAACACTACCGTGATAATCCTCTATGATTACCCGGTCCAGCAACTTCAGTCTCTGCATAACATAACTAGGGAGTGAGAATTTGACAATTCTCAGTAAAGGGTCTTCAGTGTACTTGCATGAAAATTACTAGGACTGGACATATGATGAACATATGTAAACTTGCTACGAGCTCACACAACATGAGGGTCTGATGTTAGTGTTGTGCCCAAAAGCCAATCATGAGATGATTGTATTTTTGCACATTGAGTCATGATATTTTAAGGCATTAATCCAGCAATTATGTTTGTTGTTTTGTTTCTGCGTAACTTAACAAACATAATCATAACCCTAGAATAATGATATTCTTAAATGTCCCTGGTCTAGTATTATTGTGGAGCGGGTTGCAATAATACATAACGACTAGCATATGTGGAGACTAATATGAGATATGTAGTCTACATATGGGTACAAGTTGGAGAACTTGTGTACTGGACCGACCCACCATGAGAACACTACATGGATCGTTATATGAGTGTCATAAGTGATTCTCAAAGTGATCATGGTATATGTAGTCCTTCGACCTAAGATCATCAAGGTTCCCTACATGTGAGTCACATACTTTGATACTTCCCTTTGTTGCTCGTAACTGAGTGAACTTGAAGGAGGTCATTGGGTATGTCACATATCATGCGGAGGGATTTGTATGATCAAGATGAGATTTGTCCCTCCTATGTAACGGGAGTGATATCTTAGGGCCCCTTGATAGAGTGAGACTTAGAAAATGCATGGCCATGCTCGGATGAGTTGATATACGATATCAATGTCATCAGCTTAAGTTAGTCTACTCGGTAATCAAGAAACGAAAGATTGGGCTATACGAGAGTGACACATTCCATGTCTCGTGCTTAGTCTTGATATCTTGGACAAAGGGACAATGGCATATATCGGTGATGATCATAAAGGTTTAGTCGAATCACCGACAATCTTGTCACTTGGGTAGCAATGATGTGTTGCTAGACACCGCTCATTGCTTGTGATCATAAATGTGATTTATGATCATTGCCAACGTGGCAAGAGCCTATTGGGTCACACACATACAGATATTTGGATTATTAGAGTGCATGGGCTAATTATTTGGGTTATGGTTTCACTTTAATTTCGTATTAATAATGGCCCCAAGAGTTAAGCCATTATTAAGCCCGAAATTAAATCCTAATTGGATTAGGGCTTTGAAACCCATTAGGCCTGGAAGTTGAGTCTCACTATAAATACAACTTTTAAGTGAGAAATTCGCAGGTCCCCTTGCCCTAGCCTCCAAAAAGGACAGCCGCACTCTTCTCTTGCAATTCCGTGGAGGACGCAAGCTAGCACTGCGAGCGCAAGAGAAACGCATCTACCGGGACGTGGTGGAAACGTGGTGATCCCGAGAGGCTTGTGTGGATACCATAGAGAGCCTGAACACGTCAACTGTTCAGGTTTTGTGATTCGACTCTACAGTTGAGTGAGAGATCTCAATCAAAAATTAGGTATGAAAATTTTTGAACACCCAGTTTACCCCGTTTCACTTGGATCCTGGAAGGTTTCGGTTAAATTCCGCTGCACTGTTTGGCTCCCGAAACCCATCATCTGATATATGCACAAATAACTAGGCCATAAAGACCTCTCCTTAAACTAGTCCTCCTCATGGTGCACCACTCCGTGCCTAGCAAGTTCTGATCAGTAACCCGCTACTAGCAAGTCGAAGCTTACTGGATGCAATCATGTAGGCTTCCCATAGTCGTTATGCAGGGGAATTATGGTGGAGCTTTGTAGACTAGGCCGCAGGGCCTCTTTGATGTAGACTAGATGAACAAGGTTTCACCTTACAACCTCATGGCTATGGCACGGCTAGGTTGCCAAGGGTTTTAAACCTCTCACCTGGGCTAGTAATACCTTGTTGTAATCATTGCAACATAGTTTCCTTTAAAACTTGCCATCACTTTTAGTTAATATAAATCTAAAACTGGGGCATTTTAAGTGTTTTTTAAAACATGGAGGTTATAGTACTCCCTCTTAGCTTCACGTGGAATATTGAATCACCTCAATCGGACACCGGAGCAAAAAGTTATGCCAAAAACAAAACCGGGTGTTAAATGCTGTCTTGGCGACGCATCGCCACAGTTGTCGACGTTCTACCAATTTTTTGAGGTCTTGGCGACGCATCATGGGAACTCTTGGGGATTGGTGATGCGTCGCCAAACCTGCAAAATGCCCAGAAAAACTCGAATTTTGCTGCTATGAACTTTGGACACTTCCTACACATATCAAACATGCTTGGAATGCCTCCAAATTCCATATACACTTAGAACATGTTGCATAGATCACAACCAACTATCACAAGCCAATCTATGATGCCTTGTAACATCAATCCAATCCTCCCAATTCCTCTAGTCCACCATAATTCAACCAAAACCTTTAACTAATGCCATAGCTAAAACCATTCGAATTCTTCAAGCAAACTCAAGCTATTGGCAGTAAATGAATTTGAAAACATATCTTCCTTACCTCAACTCCAAGTAACACGCAAGAATCAAGCTCCCTTTCAACCAACCAAGCTCACCAAAGTTCTACACCAATTCCAATCCAAAAACAAAGCACTAATCATTAAAACTTCATTCTCTAGTCAAAACCCAAGCTCCAAACTAACTAATAAACATGAATTCAATCAAGAACACATTTCTTACCTCGTTCAAAAATAGGGGATGTGGAAAAATGCCTTTCTAAGCTTCAAAATCATGGTTTCAAGCTTGAAATTGGCTCCTCCAAGCTTATACACCTTGAATTGCACCTCTTGACACCAAGATCACTTGATTCCAAGCTTAATTTGAGAGAGAAATGAGTGAGGGAAGGATGAAAACGTGGTTATGGTAGCCTCCCCCTTCTCTTTCCCTTCTTAAACCCTTACTTAGCATCAAGGTCACCAAGGTTTCAAGTTTAATGCAATTAAGCCCCCCATCTTTGTAACTTAGTCATTCTTGATTAAATTCTTGTCTATTCTTTAAGTTTGAGTTAATGTTGAAAGTTAAGTTATAAAATTCATTTTAAAACACTTGGGACTCATCCCGGCTATTCAGGATGTAAAATTACCATTTTGCCCTTGAACTTCGTTCAATTCTTTATTTTTCTCAGAGCATAGTGAACTTTGCTAAACTTCTCAATTCTTGCTATGTAAACTTGAATTAAGGTTCTAAACTTAATTTAGATCACCTTACCTTCCTCAATTTCACTTCCTACTAGAAAGGCCATAACAAACTTTTTCAACAAACTCACATGGAAGGTGTCATGTACATGTCCTAGCTCTAGAGGTAGCTCTAGCTTGTAGGCTACATTTCCAACTCTTGTAACTATTGGGTATAATCCTACATACCTTGGGCCTAATTTTCCGTTCTTGTCAAACCTCATCACTCCTTTCATAAGAGATACTTTTAACCACACCCAATCTTCTACTTGAAACTCAAGATCTGTTCTCTTTTTTTGATTCGCATATAACTCTTGCCTATTATTGGCGGCTCTAATCCTTTCTCGAATTAACTTAATCTTCCCAGTAGTCTCTCTAATGAGCTCTCCGCCTATTTCCAACTTATCTCCAGGCTTACGCCAACAATGTGGAGTTATGCATCTCCTACCACAGAGTGCTTCGTAAGGTGCCTTGCCAATCATTGAGTGATGGCTATTGTTGTAGGAAAACTCCAATAAGGACAAGTGTTTATCCCACTCTCCTTGGAAGTCCATGACACAACATCTCAGCATATCTTCTAAGACCTGAATGGTTCTTTTAGTTTGTCCATCTATTTGTGGATGGTATGCTGAGCTAAACTTCAGCTTAGTACCTAAGGCATAGTGTAAGGAATTTGAAAATCAATATACAAAACTGGGGTCTCTATCTGAGACAATATCATATAGTGCACCATGCAACCTCACTATCTCCTTAATGTAAAGCTAAGCTAAATTCTCCAATGAGTCTGTGAGGTTTATAGGCAAGAAGTGGGCTGCTTTTGTCTACCTATCCACTATGACCTAGATAGTGTTGTACTTTCTTCTGGTCTTTGGCACACCTACTACAAAATCCATAGAGATGGAACCCTGCTTTTTTTTTAGTGTTGGAAAGCTTTTCAATTTACCACCAAGCCTCTGGTGCTATACTTTAACTTGTTGGCAAATCATACACTTAGCCACATAAGCACTTATTGCTTGCTTCATGTGTGGCCACCAGAAATGGGATCTCAAATCCTTATACATCTTTTAAGCTCTAGAATGCATACTCATCAAGCTAGAGAGGCCTTCCTTTAGGAATTGTTGCCTAAGTCCATCCTTATTAGACACATAAATCTTATCCTGGAAGTATAGTATCCCATGCCTAAAGGAAAACCCTTAATACAACTTCCCCTATTTCTGCCCACAAATCTTAGGAAGCTCCTCAACTTGCAACTGTGTTTCCTAAATTAGGTATTTCCATTCTAACCAAATAGGCAAGACATTCACTTGGTCTATTTCTCATTGCTTTTACTCCCAGGCTAACATAGTTAGACTAAGTGCCTCTGCCTCAATGGGCTACCTAGTTGCTCTGAGAACTTCAGTGTACTTGCTGCTAAGAGCATCCACTACCACATTAGCTTTACCAATTATATACTCAATGATGCACTTAAAATATTTTAAGCACTCAAGCCATCTCCTTTGCCTTATGTTCAAGTATTTTTGTGTAAATAGATGCTTCAGACTCTTATGGTCAGTGAAGACTTGAAACTTGCTTCCTAGTAGATAGTGTCTCCACTACTTAAGACCAAAGATCACTGGTGCCAATTCCAGATCATGCACTAGATAGTTCTTTTCAAGAGGCCTGAGTTACCTTGATCCATAGGCTATTGTTTGTTTCCCTTGCATTACGACATAGCCTAGCCTTACTTGAGAAGCATCAGCATACACTTCATACTCCTTAGTAGGGTCTGGTAGAACTAGTATTAGGTCTCTAGTCAATCTCTTCTTGAGTTCTTGGAAACTACCTTCACATTGTTCACTCCACTCAAACTTCTGATCCTTCCTTGTCAATGGTGTGAGTGGAGCTGCTATTACAGATAATTTAAGTGCAAATTTCCTACAATTGCTAGCAAGCCCTAGAAAGCTTCTTATCTCCCTCAAATTCAAAGGTTGCTTTCATTCTAAGATAGCTTTAATCTTCTCAGGATCAACAGCTAAACCATACTCATTCATCACATGTCCAAGAAATCTAACTTCCTTAGCTAAGAATTGGCACTTACTTAGCTTGCCATACAGCCTATGCTCATTAAACCAGCCTACTGCCAACCTTAAATGTTCCTTATAGGCTCTCTCATCCTTTGAGTACACTAATATATCATCTATGAATACCACAACAAAGTGATCCAAGTAAGCCTTGAACACTCTTTGCATGAGGTCCATGAAGAAGGCTAGGATATTAGTGAACCCAAATGGCACCACTGTGTGCTCAAAGTGACCATATCTGGTCCTGAAAGCTGTCTTAGGTGTATCCTCATCTTTGACACATAGCTGGAAGTATCAAGATCTAAGGTCTATCTTAGAGAAAACTCTAGCTCCCTTCAACCAATCAAACAGATCCTTTATCCTTGGGAGGGTGTACTTAGTCTTGATGGTTTGTGCATTGAGTTTCTTGTAATCAATGCAAAACATGAGGGTTCCATCATTCTTCTTGACAAAAAGTGTTACCCACTCCGGGGTAGTCCAGTTACGGTGCCAAAACTGTGCATTTAGATTCCCAGGATTGGTAATGTTTTGTAGGCCATCAGAACACTACCCTTAGTGTACATACACAAGTGGCCCTCTTGGGCACTATGTAAATACATGCATATTGGTCCAACCATCACACACATATTCACATTTCATGCACACCATGGCATCAAAGAAGGAAAACACTAGCACAAGTCTTAGTTTTGGCTTCCACACATTAGGCAATCTTGTTAAGTTCTAGTGGCCAGCTACTGCACCTGTAACTTCCACTAATAAACTGTATCATTATAGCCACATAGCCCCCTGTTTTATTTGCTCTATTATCAAGTAGAGACTTAGAGAAAACCAAATTTTTTTTTTTACATCAATATCCCACCTATGGACCAAGTTATGGATTTTTGAAGTTGGTTACAAAATTCTGACCAAATGAACAGTAACTCAACCAAGTTTGTAACGTCGTATCTTTGGACCATTTTGCCCATACAATTTTTCCAAACCATGCAAACACTTCATTCACAAGGAGAAAGCCCTCCAAGGCTAGCGCATATATGTCCATTACACATAGGAATTACATTCCCTTTCTTTTAACAACTTTATGTGGCCAAAACAGAATTTACAAGTAAGCAGCCCATCATTCACACTTAGGCAGCTTTGCACCACATCACTTACATAGCCAACACTTAGGCAGCTTTGCACCACATCACTTACATAGCCAAAACATTACTCAAATGTTCACATACTTGTCTTATTTTACATACACTACATGTACATGCATACATTCACTACAATATGGTCTTAACTCGGCTAAATACTCACCCTAGGTTACAGGAGGTCTTGAGACACAATGGACTCCAAAAACAGGAAGCTGGACAGCTGCTGCACAACACAGTAAGTACCATTATTAAAAATACCAAATGTGCTCCTAAAATCACCAAAATTTCCAGATCCCAAATAGACATATGGAAGTTCAAATTTCAGATCAAAACTCAAACCACAAAGGTTATTTTGAAGGTGATCTTTCAGCTGGACTTGAAATGACAGAATTGAGGGGAGTAAGTTTCATTTAGAAACTTAGTAAGGGTAACACTTGATTTCTTAAGGTAATGTAATCCTCATTAAAACCTGCATCCAAAGACACTTAAACAAAAAAACTACAATGCATATATACAAGATATAGCAACAAAATGCAGCAGCCAAACACAAAGAACAAACACATGAAATGTGGCAGCAACATATACCATAGGTTAGTCCATAAAACATGTAATAAACTTAACCAAATCACTATCGCAGCCCTCCTAAAGCTAATGCTTGGTCTTAGGAGGATTTTAACACTAGTTAGTACTAACTTTGGGCTCTAGATACCCTCATTTCACTGCCATCTTTGTGCACTTGACAATAGGTCACAAAACCTTCAATAAGTGCACTCCCCTCAATAAGCTTGGTTCATCAAGCTCATGGCTCCCTTCCAAGTTTAGCCATAGCTCCATGGATGTTTGAAAATACAGAAAACAACCAATGAGAGCAAGAGAACCCTTACCTTGATGGGTATGTTGAAATTGGAGCTTGATCCTAGGTGCACTCAAGCAATAGCACCAAATAGCTTCCAATTGTGCTTCCTTGACTTCAATTGCAAGTAGTTTTGAGTTTGAAGGTATGGTGGCTATGGAGGAAGTGTGGAGCAGAGGGCTGGCTTTCTTTTTGCTGGTGAAGGCCGAAATTTAGAGAAGCAAAGTTGGTCTTGACTACTTAAATAGTCAAAAGTACACTAAACACACTTAAGTAGTCTTAACCTTGTCTTATGTCATTTTCCTTGCTACAAGACTATGGTTTCTTAGTATTAATCTCTTGGCCCACATTTGACCATCCTTATCTTCCTTTAGCATCCCTCGTTATGTGGGATAACCCCACAAAATTTCCATTTGACTTAAGTCATAGACATACACATCTTAAGGCCTACATTAGAACACTTAGGTCCTTTATGCCTTTTTGTGTTTTCTTTGTCCTTAGTTGTCTTCCATAAGCAATTTGGTCCTCCAAAAGCACTTTCATACCATTCATATCCTTCCCATAACTCTCCAAATCTCTTTTGTGAAGTTTTGCAATTGAGTACCTGAATTTCCAAAACCTTACAAAAAAGTCCGTAGGTTACTTGACAAACAAGCAATCCTTACGACTTTCCTTGGGGACCAAGTTACCAACTTGGAACACTTTTAAGGAGGTGTTGATCACACCTTTTACCCCCCACACTACAATCACTATGGTCAGAATTACACAATATAATGGTTTTTAGCCATTATGACATACTTGTAATTCTCCCATTTTGTGAGGTGGTAACGAAACGACCCCATGGAGATGTTCTTGGTCTTATGAATTGTCTAGAAGTTCATCCAATTGCCATCCTATAGGAAGCAATAGACATAGGTGCAGCTCCTAGCACCAACCTGATCTCAAACTCAACCTCTTTTGTAGAAAGGAGTCCTGGGAAATCTGTAGGGAACACTTTAAGAAACTCCTGTACTATGGGAATTCTGCCCAACTCACTAATTACCTTATTCCCATTTAACTCAAGCTATTCACCCTCAACCACCAAAGGTTTGTGTCCCATCACCTTTAAGTAGCTCTTGAGTGCTAGTTCAGATGAGTTTTCCACAAAATGTGGCTCACACCTAGGCAAGCAAAGTTGTGTGGCATGGCAGTTTATCACTTCCATATTGTCACTAAGCTAGTTCATAACTACTATGATGTCATAGCCATTGATATCTAAGACTATCAAGCTAGCTCTAAGCTCTAGTTCACCAAGCCAAAGCATGCAATCCTTCACTACATGGCATGTGAACATAATCCCATTCCCAGCAATTCTAACTAGGTACATTTCATTCATAATGCATACTTCAAGACTCGTAGCTTTTACAAGCTTGGAAGATATCATAGGCAAGGATGCACTAGTATCAAATAAAACTGATACTTTATAACCATAAAATGAAAATGGTACCTTTTAGAGCTTCCTTAGTCATCCTTGCTAGACCCTTCACCTCTTCTTTAGCCTTAGGTTCCTTACCTCGAGGTCTTCACCTGGAAAACTTTTCCAGGAGCCTGATTCTTGCTTTTCTTATCAGGAGGTAAGCTGGGCCTTAATCCTTGTTTAGTGGTAAAAAATTTTGCCTCTTCATGGGCAGTTGCCCTTATGGCCATCTATTGCCAAATCTTCCCATCAACCTTAGTTCTTCCATCTTGATAGGGCAAGTCTTTCACCCAATGATGTTGGGCTCAACACTTAAGGCATCCTTCAGTTAGCCTGTAACACGGCTTTTTGCCATGATACTTCCCACATGTTCTGCGCTGAGGTCTATATTGTCCTAACCTTCTCTTTTTCTTAGCTTCCTTCATTGGCTCATCCATCAACGCTTCTCAGCCTCTCTTCTTGGGTGGCTTCTACACCCCATTTACACCTTTAACGCCATTCAATACCTACCCTCTAAACTGTTGCTCTAAAGCCATAGGTCTCTATACAACTTTATAATACTCTTGGGCTCTAATAGCCCTGAGTATCTGCCTTAATTCAGGTCTGAGTCACCTGAGGAATCTCTTGGTCTTCAGCTCCTTTTGACCTTCATACTAAGGAGCATAGCATTTGACATTGTTAAAGCTTTGTTCATACTCTAGGACTGAGAGCACTCCTTCCTCAAGCAGGTAAAACTCCAGCTGTTTCTGGTCCTTTAGTGCTTCACTAATGTATTGTTGCTAGAGAACTTGCGAAGACTTTGCCCATCTCATGGCCCTTTTTTTGGAAGCTGCCTCATAGAATTCTTGCTAGTATAAGTTCTATGGACTATCCTCCACCACAACTCTACAATACCCTCAAGTTTGAATGTAACAAGCAGGACTTCCTAAGAAGAGGATACCTCTGTTCTCTAAAAAATTTGCTCAACTCAATTAATTCTGCTTCCTCTGGATCACATCCTCCTTTGAAGACTAAGGGTTTTAAGGCAAGAAACCCTTCCAATTTGCCTTCTCTCAAGCCTCCACCCCTTGGCCTAGGAGTCCTCTATTGTCTATTAGTGTTCCTTCCCCTCTGTGCCATCACTAGCTTAGTGGTGACAATGAGTTAGGTTGGCCTCTCAAATTCTTCTATGTCCAGCTCTTCTGCTTCTAGGCTTACTTCCTCCTCAAGTGTCACCCACTCTAGGGTAGTCCAGTTATGGTGCCAAAATTGTACATTTAAAACTCCAAGGATTGGTGTGTTCTGTAGGCCACCAGAACAATACCCATAGTGTACATACCCAATTGGTCCTCTTGGGCATTGTGTAAATGCATGCATATTGGTCCAACCATTACAAACATATTCACATTTTATGCACACCATGGTAACAAGGAAGGAAAACACTAGCACAAGTCTTAATCATAGCTACCACACATTAGGCAATCTTATTTAGTGTAAGTGACTAGCCACTACAGTTCAAACTTCTTCCAATAAACTATATCATTTTAGCCACATAACCCCATATTTTCTTAGATCCATCATCAAGTAGAGACTTAGACCAAACCAGGCAATTTTGTTTTACATCAATAGCCCACCTATGGACCAAGTTATGGATTTTTTAAGTTGGTTACAAAATTCTGACCAGATGAACAGTAACTAAGCCAACATTGCAACATCATATCCTTGGCTACAGAGCTCCAAATTCTAAAATTACAAAGACCAATTAAACATCCAGATGTCTTATAGATGTGACCAAAATTTCATACCAAGATTCACCCTACATAGAGAGTTATAGAACTTTAAGTGTAGAGTCCAAATTCTAGTCACTTTTTGACCATACAAAATTTCATAAGTGTGCAAACACTTTATTCACAAAAGGAAACCCTCCAAGGTTATCCCATACATGTCCAATACACATGGAAAATACATTTTCTTACATCTAGCAACTTTATATGGCCAAAATAGAATTTACTAGTTAGCAGCCTGATGTCCGATCCCTCATAGATGGCGCCGTATTAGGAGGATGACCACGGGTGGGCAGACCAGCCACGTGGTAGTATTATCACTGTTCAGTCAGAGGGTGGAGCGGAGCCTTGAACCCTTGACCTTAGGCTTTACACCCACTCAGAGTGGGTGTAAATCCGTGAGGTCTCGGGTTCAAGGCTCCCTGCTGCCCGTTAATGCGCCACAGCGGACAATACTAGCACATGCTGGTCCGCCCACACGTGGTTGTCCAAAAAAGCAGGTTGAGCTAAGAAGGATGGTTAGACACGACCCACTCTGAGTGGGTGTAAATCCATAAGGTCTCGGGTTCAAGGCTCCGTGCCGCCCATTAATGCGCCACAGCGGACAATACTACCACGTGCTTGTCCGCCCACACGTGGTCATCCAGAAAAGCTGGCTGAGCTGAGACGGACATCAAAACGCGCGTTTTGATGTCCGATCCCTCACAGATGGCGCCGTATTAAGAGGACGACCATGGGTGGGTGGACCAGCCATGTGGTAGTATTATCACCGTTCAGTCAGAGGGCGGCGCGGACCCTTGAACCCTCGACCTTAGGCTTTACACCCACTCCGAGTGGGTGTAAATCCGTGAGGCCTCGGGTTCAAGGCTCCGTGCCTCCCGTTAATGCGCCACAGCGGACAATACTACCATGTGCTAGTCCGCCCACACGTGGTCATCCAGAAAAGCTGGCTGAGCTGAGATGGACATCACAGCCTATCATTCACACTTAGGCAGCTTTCCACCACATCATACATATAGCCAAAACATTACTTAAATGTTCACGTACTTGTCTCATTTTACATACACTACATGTACATGCATACATGCACTACATAATGGTTTTAACTCAGCTAAATACATACTCTAAGTTACAAGAGTGCCTAAGACACAATGGACTCCATAACAGGATGATGGACAGCTATTGCATAACACAATAAGCACCATCACTAAAAATACCAAATGTCCTCCTAAAATCACCAAAATGTCCAGATCACAATTAGACACATGGAAGTTTTAAGTACGTAAAAGTTTAGAGCAAAAATCAAACAAGAAAGGTTAGTTTAAAGGTGATCTCTCAGCTGGACCTAAAATGATAGAATTGAGGAGAGTAAGTTTCATTGATAAACTTAGTAAGGTTAACACTTGGATTCAATAGGAAATCTATCCATCATCAAAACCTGCATCCAAAGACACTAAGACACAAAACCACAATGCATATATACAAGATATAGTAACCAAATGCAGCAGCCATTTAGAACCAACAAACACATGAAACGCAACAGCAACATATACCATAGGTTAGTCCATATAACATCCAATACGCTCAGGTAAATGACTTTGGCAGCCCTCCTTAAGCTTAAGCTTGGTCTTAGGAGGATTTTCACACTAGTTAGTACTAACTTTGCCCTCTAGAAACCCTCACTTCACTGCCATCATTGTGCACTTCACACTAGGTCACAAAACCTTCAATAAGTGCACTCCCCTCCCTAGGCTTGGTTCATCAAGCTCATGGCTCTCTTCCAAGCTTAACCTTAGCTCCATGGATGCTTGAAAATATAGTAAACAATCCATGAGAGCAAGACAACCATTACCAAAGTGGGTAGCCCAAAAATCAAGCTTGATCCTTGAAGTATCCAAGCAATAGCTCTACTCTGCTTCCAATTGCCTCCTTTTGCCTTCAATTTCAATTAATTGCGAGTTTGAAGGTATGGTGGCTATGGAGGAAGTGTGGCTGTGCTCTTGGGCTGGAGGAGGCCAAAAATGGGAGAGAGATAAGTGAGTTGGGCACTTAAATGGGCTTAAATGAGCTCAAGGGCACAAAACACACTTAACAAGCTTAACCTTGCTTTATGTCATTTTCCTTCTCACTAATTATGGTCTCTTTGTATTAAACTCATTGGTCCACATATGCCCAAAATTTTTGACCCATTTACAAGTGATAGCCAGGCTCCCCTAGGTAGGACAACCCCACAACTTTACCCTTTCACTTAAGTCAAAAGCGTGAACAACCAAAGGCCTACACTAGGACACTTAGGTCCTTAAGCCCCTTTTGTGTTTTCTTTGCCCACACTCGTCTTCCATGAGCAATTTGGTTCTCCAATAGCACTTTCACACCATTCATATCCTCCCCATAACTCTCCAAAGCTCATTCTTAAGAGTCTTGCAATTAAGTACCTGAATTTCCAAAATCTTATAAAAAGTCCATAGGCTACTTGACAAATAGCAATCCTTAACGCTTTTCTTTGGGGCCAAGTTACCAAGTTGGAACACTTTTAAGGAGGTGTTCATTATACCTTTTACCCCTCACAGTTCAATCACTATGAAGAGAATTACACAATATAATGGTTTTGAGCCATTATGCCACACTTGTAATTCTCCCATCCCACTTCTTCTCTCATTTCAAACCTTACTCTCCTTTCTCTTGGGTTCTTCCTCTCTTCATCCCCATCATCATCATAACCTCCTCCAATTCCACTTACTTGGTCACCAAGCATAGGTTCTTTCCATAGCCTCATCCCTACTTTTGTTTCTCTAGCTTGCCCAGTACATTCTGGGACTTGTGCTTGACCTCTAGTCAGGGCTTGTATGCCAACAACTAGTTAGGCAACACTTTCCTGCATGACCTCCAACATATGCTCCATTCTTCCTTGGCCATCCACACTAGGCCCAAGCACATTTGCCCTATATTCAGGCTCACCGGCCCTAATAAGCTCTATGGGCCTAACTTTCCCTCTGGCACAAGATTAGGCAACTCATCCCCCGGATGGCTAGCCCTCCTCTCTTCTTGGCCTCTGGCCTCCCTTTACATGTTTCGAGTCCTCATCCTGCACATAACAACAAGCAAGGCTCACATATTCTCAATATTTATAAGTGGACACAACCTAGCGTGGGAATAAGTTTATACTTCAAACAGACCAATCTTGGTCCTAAGAGCAAACTACCTCTGATAACAAACAATGTCATGCCCATCATAACCCATAGCCCATTTGGAAGGTTTAGAAACTCAAATAAAAGATTTTGACATTCAATTATACTTATCAAATTTAGACTAGTAACTAGGTTCTTAAGAATTCAAAATGTACTTGTCAAATGGGTTTATGCACCTGATGTGTTCCAAGGCATAGGGGAAGGGCACTAATGCACACTTGGACACTACCAGGACACATGGGCATGTACCCAGGACACTCACCCAGCACCTAGCTTGTTAGTCACCTAAGGGTTCATGCTCTCGAAAACAAGCTAAGTACCTAAGTGGGTTCATAAATTCAATTCATCACAAATACCACCTCATCAATAATTCATATACATGGCAAGCAAAACACCAATTCAAGTTTTGAAAACTTTATTTTGCAAGCACATGTTACACATTCTCATGTGTCTTGGCAAGCCTACCTTGAGCCACCCTAATACGCACACGTCTGAGAGCATACATATATCTACAAATGAACACAATTGTACTAGCGTGTGAACATATTCACATTAGAATGTAAACACATACATACTAGTACCTAAACATCCTCCCTTGCTTCATAGCTAGGTCATAAAACAAACATAGGCACCCACGTCAACATACTAGCTTATGTACACATAAGTTTCGGTACGCCTACCATAGGCCCTCCTTACACACAAATGTCATCCCGAAAATACACAAGCACATAGTAGTGCACCTGAAAGTGCAAATACTCAATCACATCCACTTAACTACATTGGATAGCATTTTAGCACAACATGAACATGCATTTCCATACTAGGTCAAGTTCACCTTACAAGTACATCATTACATAAACATACATGTCTTGGTCAGCCTACCATAGGCCACCTATACAAGTACCGCCTGTGACAACCATACTTACACAACATAATCACCAACATAACTTAAGCACAACACATGACACGGTCGCCCTGGCCTTTGCCTAGGAAGCCCTGTGAGAGCTGGTCTCACGGTGGTTGTAATTGGCTAGTTGTATATGTGTGTGGATTAAAATCCCATGATACTAGTTGATTATCCTACAATATGCAAAATGCATGCTCTTCATGCTTTGACTTGGATTGATAAAAACATAAAGCATTAACTTGGCCAAGTAATTTCTACAAAAATAAGTACAAATAGCCAAAGCATACAAAATCAACATTTATGTGAATTTACTACACATAACAACTCGTGGGAGCATTCATACATAGAGTAGACTAATGCCCTCACCTAAGAGCAACCCTAGAGTTTAGGACTCTTCATAACATAGACTATGGAGGCAACTAGAGTACTATATATACACAAGCCTCGACTGAGATCTTTTTTAACTAACTCCCACCTTGGATGTGAATCCCAGTGGCGAGTCTCAAAATCCCTTTGTCCAAGTGCTACTAGGCTCTACAGCCAAAGGAATGCTCTAGTTACTGTTACTTGACCAACAAACTACTCAAGCATACGTATGTGGAATGGAATCACAACGATTCTCAAGTGCAATGCCTATGCACAAAAATTCACTACTGCAATAACCCTTAACAGTTATCCAGCCTAACAACTTCTGAATCTACAAAACATAACTATGAAATGAGAACATAACATTCTCAGTAAGGGGTCTTCAGTGTAATTGCAAGAAAATTACTAAGGACACCACATATGACAACATATGTAACCTAATGTGAGCACATACAGCCTGAGGGTCTAACATATGCATATATTTAGGTCCCTTAAAACCTATCCTCATCCTTGTCCTTAAACTACAAGAAATTGCGTTACCTATTAGCAAGTTGTGCTTACCAGCCTAACTAGTGAAAAATCACCAGTTGAAGCTCTACCTTAGTATGTTATGCAGGGGAATTATGGTGCGACTAGGTGCACTAAGGTGTCACCTTACAATCTCATCGCTACGGCACAACTAGGTCGCCAAAGGTTCTAAACCTTTCACCCGAGCTAATGGTACTTAGTTATGCTGATTTGTAACTAGTTTCCTTGCTTATGGCTCAAGCAACCATAAAATATTTCAAACCTTAAGGAAACGCTTAAGTCTTGAGGGACTTTCGAAAGTCTCGGAGTACCCCCCGCATACTTAGGCCCCAAGTCACCCTAAGAACTCCCTTAGGTCTAACCTCGATCACCCTAGCAAAATGTGAGAAATTTTGCCATCTTGCCTGTGGTGACGTGTCGCCAACTATTGGCGACTCATCGCCACAGTTGGTAATGTTCAGACCATATTTGGACAATTGGCGACGCATCACGAACTGGTGCACGAAATTGGCGACGCGTCGTCAATCTGTGAATTTGTAGAATTGGCACGCATTTTATTGCTATGAACTTTGGACACTTAGCAAACATAGTAAACATGCTTGGAAAGCCTCCAAATTTCACAAACACATAGACCATGTTGCATAGAACATAACAAACTATCGCAAGCCAATCGATGATGTCTCGTAACATCATCTAAATCCTCTCAAATCTCATAGTCCACCACAATTCAACCAAATCCTCTAACTAATGCTATTGCTAGAATTACTCAAATTCTTCAAGCAACTCATGTCAATAGCATTAATTGGTCTTTAAGTCATAACTCCCTTACCTCAATTCCAAGTAACAAGAAAGAATAAAACTCCTTTCCAATCTACTAAGCTCAACAAAGTGTCACCTAAGTTCTAAACAAAACATAGGTACCAAACATCAAATTCTTGCTTCCTAACCAAAACCGAAGCTCCAAACTAACCAAATAACATGAATTCAACGAAGAACACATTGGTTACCTTGTATCAAAAATAGGGGATGTGAGAAAACACACTTCCAAGCTCTAAAACCATGGTTTAATGCTTGAAATGAGCTCCTCCTAGCTTATATACTCTTGATAGCTCTTCTTGACACCAAGAAATCTTGATTTCAAGGTTGAATTGAGAGCAAAATGAGAGTGAGAAGGTTGGAAATGAGATTATGGCAGCCATAGCCTCACTTTCCCCTTCTTAAACCCTCACTTAACCTCCAAGCCACCAAAGTATTAAGCTTAATACAATTAAACCCCCATCTTTTGGTACTTAGTTGTTCTTGATTAAATTCTTGTTTATTTCTTCCAAGTTTGGGTAAAGGTTGAAAGTTAAGTTATAAAAACTCATTTTAACTACTCGGGACCACTTAGTTATTCTTGATTAAATTCTTGTTTATTTCTTCCAAGTTTGGGTTAAGGTTGAAAGTTAAGTTATAAAAACTCATTTTAACTATTCAGGATGAAAAATTACCATTTTGCCCCTGAACCTCATTTAGTGCCTTAACTTTCTCGAAACTTGGTGAACTTTGCTAAACTTCTCTATTCTTGCTATGTAAACTTGAAACTGGGTTCCAACTTAATTTTGAACAGTTTACCTTCCTCGGGAGTGCCTGCTACTGGGAGGTCCATAACAACACATGTGCACAAGTACCCCAAATCAAACACATAGAACTTTGTAAGTCTACCAAGAACACAAAAATACCCTACTACCCAAGAGTACACACATATTCATGCCATTGTACTTAAGCATATTCAAAAGTGATCATAACTAACAGAAATATGATTATGGATGCTAAAACAAGTCCAACCACCATACACATGATAAAGAATGCATGCTACAACATATATGCCATGGACCACATCCCGCCTTTCTAGACTTTGTTCCCACAACTCTAGACACACAAGGCCTGCAAGAATGAATTCACACACATTAGCTTGCTACACAAGCAATCCATATCATTTAGAATTTTGAGCAAAACCATAATCAACCACAATACCTTCATAAACCTGAAAGAGTATAAACTACACTTAACTAGCTAACTTCTCAAGCAACCCTTTTTCTATACACATAAAAGGTAGGGCAATGAGTATAAAACTCGGTAAGGATTCAATATGGCTTCTAAAGCCTATCATAGGTTAAGTAATATCTTAATTGAAGCTAAACTCCAAGCACCTACAATGAAAGACAAAAAAAAAAACACAATACATGTATATACATAATAAGTAAGTAATATCTATAGGGTTAGCAGGCATGAACAAGCTTAGAAGCACTCGTTAACACACACACACCACTAAACACCAACTAGAAAAGGGCCTAGCAAGCATTATCAAGTCCCACATAGTTTTGGTTAATCCTTTAATATTCTTCAACAATTTGAGAGCTCTCTAGCTTGGCAATTGAGTTGGCCAACTCAATTCCTAAACCTAATGCTTGCCTCACATAGCTAATTAGCCTCATTAACTTGGTTGTCCAACAACCATAGCCCTTATAGCACCCTTAGGATCCTTTGGCATTAAAATCCATCACCTAAGAGCCTGAATACTCACGAATCAAACCTAGATTCACTATCAAACTTAGTGAGTATAATGAATCCTTCCCTTAACAACTCATGTTGCCCAAAAGCTTAGAAGCTTGAGTGGTGCCTTTCATTCTTCCTCGTTGCTAGAATGTGCCTTCATAGCTCAAATGGTGCATAAATCAACCAAGACCCACAAGAAACTCCTCCTAATTAGCTTCAGTTGTGCTTGAAATCACTTAACCTCACCAAGAACATGAGCTCAAGCATTCATCCATGCTGGAACAACTGGCCAACCAAGGAGAAGGTCTAGTGGAAACATGCATTAGCCGGTTTTGCCAAGTGGCCTAACTTTGGCTTAATCACTAATTTAGTTAGGCTAAATTTTGCATGAAACATTTAAGTCACAACATAAAAGATGCCTTCAATTTGGTCACCTGATAACTTTGCAATTAGGTCTCCAAACTTCCTAAACCATCATTTCCATTTCCTTTCCTAGCTAGATAACATTATGAACCGAAAAGGTCCAAACTTTCAAACCACACTTAAGCTTCATTCAACACATTATTTCCTAAGTTCAATGATCCCAAATCCTAAGTCATTCATATTTCTTAAGCCATTAATCCATATAGCCCATGGCTTAAACACCTAGGGATTTGATGGTTTTACATTATTTCCTTTAGTTTCCTATTTATTTACATTATTTAAAAAGTTAATAGGACTTGAATTGTGGTTTTAGTCATATGGGATAAATGGCAAATGCTGCATATGCAAAACAAGTTAAATGTGTGTGTTTGAATCCTAGTTTGACTAGGTTTCCTTTGTCTCTTTGAACTTAGGTTTTTCGATCAAATTCGGATTAGTTTTATTGGTTTAGTTTTACACTAGTTTTGGCCTATAAAAAGGCTTATTTTCTAGTTGTAAATCACAGCTTTTAACATCAATAATATTGCTATTTCAAGAGATATTCTCTTTGGTTCTTCGTAGACTACCTTGGCGCATAAGCAAGCTTGTGTTATTTGGTGTTCTTTATACTTCTTGTTTCTAATCACAAGCTGTTTAAGGGTGGGGGTCTTCAATCCTATCTCTTTGGTGTTGTTTGTGGAACTTGTAACATCTGGGTGCCTTTCTTGGTCATTATACAAAAAGAGTTTACATCAGTTGGTATCAGAGCCATAAGTTATATCCAAAAGGACAAATCTTTTTGTTCTTGTTTCTCTTCATTTGCCTTGAAATTTTCATAGTTTGTTTGCTTTCAATTCTTTATTCTAATCTTTTTCCTTCTTATTTCAGGTCTGTTCTCTTCATTTTCTAGACTCTTCTTCCATTCAAATCAACAAAAAGAACAAAAAGAGTCAACAAGTGTTTTGTTGTTCCTTTTAGTATTCATTCAAAGTTGTTTTATTTCTTGTCCTTTCTTTCTTGTCTAGTTTAATTAATCCACCTTTGTTTCTTTGTTTCCAACATTCTAGAGTCTAGAAAAATACCATAAAGAAGGGCCAAAATCAGGCTATTTTGGTACAAGTTGCTTTCAAATTGTGCAAGTTTAAATAAGTTTCTTGTGATTGCAAAGGCTTCCTAGAGTCTTTCAAAACTTGTTTATGTTACCACCTCACAAAAATGGGAGAATTACAAGTGTGTCATAATGGCTAAAAACCATTATATTGTGTAATTCTCTCCATAGTGATTGAAGTGTGGGGGGTAAAAGCCATGATCAACACCTCCTTAAAAGTATTCCAATTTGGTAACTTGGCCCCCAAGAAAATCCTTAAGGATTGCTTGTTTGTCAAGCAACCGATTGACATTTTTGTAAGGTTTTGGAAATTCAGGTAGTCAATTGCAAAACTTCCACAAAAGAGCTTTGGAGAGTTATGTGAAGGATATGAATGGAATGAAAGTGCTATTAGAGGACCAAATTGCTCATGAAAGACAAGTTTGGACAAAGGAAACACTAAAGGCATTAAGGACCTAATTGCCCTAGTGTAAACCTTTATGTGTTCAAGCTTTTGACTTAAGTCAAAATGTGAGATTGTGGAATTATACCACCATGGGGGAGGCAGCCAAGTCTTGATAAATGGGTAAAAAATGTTGGGCACATGTGTACCAATGAGTTTAAGACAAAGAAACCATAGTTAGTGAGAAGGAAAATGGGATAAAGCAAGGTTAAGCTTGTTAAGTGTTTTTTGTGCCCTTAAGCTCATTTAAGGCCATTTAAGTGGCCAATTCACTTATTTCTCTCCCATTTTTTCCCTCCTCCAGCCCAAAAACACAGCCACACTTCCTTCACAGCCACCACAGCTTCAAACTTGCAATTGATTGAAATTGAAGGCAAAAGGAAGCAATTGGAAGCAAACTAGAGCGATTGATTGGATACTTCAAGGATCAAGCTTGATTTTTGGCCTACCGGATTTGGTAAGGGTTCTCTTGCTCTCATGGGTTGTTTTCTGTATTTTCAAGAAACCATGGAGCTTGGGCTAAGCTTGGAAGAGAACCATGAGCTTGATGAACCAAGTTTAGTGAGAGTAGTGCACTTATTGAAGGTTTTGTGACCTAATGTAAAGTGCACAAAGATGGCAGTTAAATGAGGGTTTCTAGAGCCCAACGTTTGTACTAACTAGTGTCAAAATCCTTGTAAGACCAAGCATTAGCTTGAGGAGGGGTGCCATAGTGATTTGGTTATGTTTATTATTTGTTTTATGGACTAACCTATGGTTTATGTTGCTGCCATATTTTATTTGTTTGTTGGTTGTGAATGGCTGCTACATTTGATTGCTATATCTTGTATATATGCATTGTGGTTTTTTTGTTTTAGTGTCTTTGGATGTAGGTTTTAATGATGGTCACATTGACTATTGAATCCAAGTGTTACCCTTACTAAGTTTCTCAATGAAACTTACTCCCCATAATTCTATCTTTTCAAGTCCGGCAGAAAGATCTAACTCAAACTAACATTTGTAGTTTGATTTTTGATCTGAAATTTCAAGTACATGAACTTCCACTTTTCTAGTTATAATCTGGAAATTTTGGGGATTTTAGGAGTACATTTGGTTTTTTTAATGGTGGTACTTATTGTGTTATGCAGCAGCTATCCAGCATCCTATTCTGGAGTCCATTGTGTCTCAGGCACTCCTGTAACTTAGGGTGTGTATTTAGCTGAGTTAAGACCATTTTGTAGTGTGTGTGTGCATGTACATGTGGTGTATGTAAAATGAGACAAGTATGTAAACATTTGACTAATGTTTTGGCTACGTAAGTGATGTGGTGCAAAGCTTCCTAAGTGTGAATGATGGGCTGCTTAGTTGTAATTTCTGTTTTAGCCACATATGGTTGTTAAATATAGGGAATGTATTTCCTATGTGTAATGGACATATATGGTATAACTTTGGAGGGCATTCCCCACGTGAATGAAGTGTTTGCACACTTATGAAATTTTGTATGGGCAAAATGGTTACAAAGTGACTAGAATTTTGACTTTGCACTTAAATTTCTCTATCTCCCTGTGTAGAAGAAATATTTCTATCAAATTTTGACCACACCTAGAAAACATATATAGGTTGAAATAGGATTTGGAATTTTTGCATTTAGATCCCTGTCGCCAAAGATATATCGTTGCAAATTTGACTAACTTACTATTCATTTGGTCAGAATTTTGTAACCAACTTAAAAAATCTATAACTTGGTCCATAGGTGGGTTATTTATGTAAAAAAAAATTCCTTGGTTTGCTCTAAGTCTCTAATTGATAATGGAGCAAGGAAAATAAGGGGTACATGTCTAGAATGATACAGTTTATTAGTGGAATTTACAGGTGCAGTGGCTGGTCACTAGAACTTAACAAGATTGCCTAAAATGTGGTAGCCAATATTAAGATTTGTGCTAGTGTTTTCCTTCTTTATGCCATGGTGTGCATGAAATGTGAATATGTGTGTAATGGTTGGACCAATATGCATGCATTTACATAGTGCCCAAGAGGGCCACTTGGGTATACACACTAAGGGTATTGTTTTGATGGCCTATAGAACATTACCAATCATTGGAGTCTAAATGCACAATTTTGGCACCATAATTGGACTACCCCTAGAGTGGGTAACAGTTTAGCCCACCTCTTTTTTGGAGTCAAAGCTTGTTTTTAAAGGCTTTAGGTTTTCTTTTATGGTTTAAGGAAAGTTTTCTTAGACATTTTGAGGATTCTTTTGTATGCAATATTCTCACTAACAAATTAAGTGTTTCAGTGCTCATCTTTTGACTGAAACACGTGAGGTGAGTGTGTGAGGATTTCAGAAGTCATGGAAGGATCGAAGGATACAAGGTTTGAAGTGAGGCCCAATGAGGAGCCTACCAAGAGGGAACTTCAAGAAACCCTCAATAGACTCGTGGGGAGGATTGAGGACATGGACTTGAGGTTGCCAAGGAGACCTAACCCCATCTTGCAACCTAGGAGAGGCACAAGAATGGAGGAACCTGAGGAGAAAGAAGGAGCTTGGCATGACCATGGGGCTCTAAGAATGTGGGAGCCTAGAGAGAACAATAACTTAAACTCCATCAAGCTTACCATTCCATCCTTCCAAGGGAGGAGTGATCTAGATGCAATGGGGGAAGGAGCAAAAGATTAAGATGATGTTTGATTGCCGTCATTATTCTAAGGAATAGAAGGTTATGTTGGCCGAAATCAAGTTCACTGACTATGCTTTTGTATGGTAGAATTAGGTTGTTACTTCTAGGAAAAGGAATGAGGAGGAACCAATAAACACTTGGACAGCTCTTAAAGCCTTGATGAGGAAGAGGTTTGTCCCTAGCTACTACTACTAAGACCAATACCTCAAGCTTCAAGGACTTGTGCAAGGAAAAAGGAGTGTGGAGGACTACTACAAAGACCTAAAGATGACCTTGACCTAAGCCAACGTCATTGTGGTTGATGAGGCCACCATAGCTAGAGTCATCAATGGTCTCAAGCATGAGATAGCCAACAAAGTGAAGATGATTTCCTATGTTAGCATGGAGGATTTGCTTCACCATGCCACTAAGGCCAAGAGGATCATTAAGAGATCCAAGGCATCCAAGATGTCTTAAGGAGCAAACTCCACATGGAGGGGAGCATGGAGCAAAAATACAAGAGAAGCACCAAAGCCAAGAGTGGAGGCCACCAAAGGAGTCTTGTCTCAGCCTAATCAAGACAAGTTTACACCTTTACCCAAATATGTTCCCAAGGCAAGGTAAATGATATGCCTCAAATGTAGAGGCAAAGGACACTACATGAAGAATTGCCCAAGCAGGAAGGTGATGATTCTTAGAGATGATGGGAAGATCACATCCGAGGATGAAGATGCCATAGAAGAGATGCTACTTTTGGAAAGTGAAGAGCCAAACACCTTTAAGCTTGAAGAAGTGGACTTTGCCTTTATGGCAAGGAGAGTCCTAAGTGTGGCAAGTTAAGAAGGAAACCAATCAAAGGGAATGCATATTCTACACAAGGTGTCGCATCTAAGGCCAAGTATGTAGCCTCATCATTGATGGAGGAATTTGCAGCAATGTAGCAAGCTTAACCATGGTGAAGAGGTTTAAGCTTCCTATACAAAAGCATCCATAAACATATAGACTTCAACGGTTGAATGATGCAAGTAAGGTAAGGGTGGTAAAGCAAGCCTTGGTTAATTTTAAGATTCGTACTTACTATGATGAAGTTCTTTGCGATGTTGTACCTATGCAAGCTTGTCTTGTTTTACTTGGAAGGCCAAGGCAATTTGATAGGAGGGCCACACTTGATGATGAGAAGAACTTGTACTATTTTGTCCACCAAGGAAAGCCAAACATGCTTGTTCCACTTTCACCACAATAAGTCTTGGAGGATCAAAGAAAGCTTTAAGATAAGGTTGAGAGAAAAGAAAAAGAGAGGAAAGTTGATGGCAAAAGTGATGAGGGGAAAGCTGAGAGAATAACCAAAAGATTATGTGAGAATAATGAACTTTAAGGGAACAAGAATGGAGAGTTCTTGAGAGAAAAGAATGAAGGGAAGTTGAGTTGAAAGAAAGAGTGCCACATACCAAAAATGAGTGATGTGAGGAAAGCCATTCAAGCACAAAGACCAATGCTTCTTTCACTTTACAAATATTTTTTTGCTTGCTATTAATGATCCAACACATCTTCCTAGTATTGTGTTGTCTTTATTAAAGGACTTTGAAGATGTTTTCCCTGAGGATCCAAGAGGGTTGCCACCTATAAGGGGCATTGAGCACCAAATTAACTTAGTCTCAGGTGCACCTATTCTAAATTGGCCAGCCTATAGGACTAACCCCTAGGAGACCAAGGAGATTCAAAGGCATGTAAAGGAGTTGTTGGCCAAAGGCTCTATGAGGGAGAACATGAGCCCTTGTGCTATGCTTGTCCTTTTGGTTTGAAAGGAGGATGGCTTATGGCGCATGTGCAAGGATTGTAGGCTTATCAACAAGATCACTATAAAGTATAGACATCCTATCCCTAGACTTGATGATATGTTTGATGAATTGCATGGTTCTACTTTTTTTTCTAAGATTGATTTGAAAAGTGGTTACCACCAAATTAGGATGAAAAAGGTGGATGAATGGAAAATAGCTTCCAAAACAAAATTTGGACTTTATGAATGGTTAGCAATGCCTTTTGGGTTGACTAATGCTCTTAGTACTTTTATAGGGCTCATGAATCATGTCTGGCATGACTTCATTGTAAGGAATTTACAATTCATGCTTGTTTCCTACTATTCATAGCTTACATGTGCTAGAATCCATGTAGATTTCTAAATGGCAATGTTTAGTGGATGGTGATGTTATGGTGGACTAGTGATGAATTCAAGCTTAGTATGGTATTATTGGGCATTAAGAGCTTGAGGAAAATGTTGTCTTACGGCCTAATGTATGTGCTTTGCAATGTTGTAGAGTGGGATGCCATCCCATACAAGTTTGGTATGCTTGGGAGACCTCCCAAGGTGCCTATTGCACCATTTTAAGGTGTTGGGCATGGGGCCTTGACGCAACGGCACTAGTGGTGGCACTGCACCACCAAACCCGTGTGCTAGCACCAAAATGGTTTGTAACATGGTGCCACGATACGAAAGCCAGTGCTAGGACTCGATAGCACTGACACACTATAGTATTTTTGCCATAACATTTTCACTTGGGTGTGCGATTAAGGCGATTCAAAAGCCCACACGAAGCTAAGAGAAAGAGTAACAACTGTCATGCTTTCTCCCAAGCCTGAATCAGCCGAAGTTTGACTATGTTTTCATTTCAAGTGAAGGGAAAGCTAGGTTAATTGGCCACAATAGAGCATCATTATTTAGGTGAAAGGTTTAGTACCATTTGCAACTTAGCCGAGCCTTCGCATTCGACGACCCCATGAGGGAACCCTAGTATGCCTAGGTGGGTTCTATAGAACCTAGGGATTCATAAGTCCAACCATGACATTTATCACCCACTAGGATGGACCAAGTAATGGTGGATAAGTGTATACCTTGAATAAAGGTCAAGTTCACTTGCAGCCTAGGCAATGTTACTTGAGGCACAACTGATAACCTAGTTCACTCTAGGTAAGGTTTTGAGGTGGAAGCTTAGTACAAAAGTGACCTAGGCAAGTCTAAGGATTTAAGGTAATTTGTAGGGCTTAGTACACCTAGTGAGTTCTTTAGAACTCAAGTGAGGCACACCCACCATGTTCACCTGCACAATAATCAAGGGAAGGTTATTTAATGAGCTTAACTCACTAGGATCTTAGCAAGATAAGTCCTGGTTGTAGTGAGTTAGGGGCTAGAACTCGTTTGGCATAGGGTGACATCCATGCGAGGACTATGAAAAGGTAGGGACCCATGAGACTCAAATATATGCACATATATTAGCCCTCAGACTACAAGCTCATGCAGTAGACTTTATATATTATATATATGCATGTGTGTGTGAGTGTCCTCAGGATTAATCTTCCAGGTTCAAGTATCCCTTACTGAGAATCATTGAATTCTCACTCCCTTAGTCTTTGTTGTGCAGAGATGTTTTCATAAGGCCAACAACCATTAAGGGTTGTTAGGCTAAGCTCATGTTTAGGTAATGTGCTTATTTGAATCCTTGTGATTCTAGTTTTGGTTTGCTTGCAAGTTAAATGTGCTTATTTGAATCCTTATGATTCTAGTTTTGGTTTACTTGCTAGTTAAGTTATAGTGCTAACTACAGTTATTTCTTTAGGTGACAAAGGCTAGTAAAGCACAAAGGCTGGCTTTGGAGCTTGCCACCGGAAGTTGTTCTAAAGAAGGTGTCTAGTTATGGATGTCAGAAGTGTAGTTCAGTGTATAGTTTGCATACACTAGTTTTCCTCTAATGTTCATGAATATGTAGTGTACTCTAGAGTTTCTCTTTGGTGCAAGCATAGTCTACTTCTATATGGTTGCTTGCACCTTCTTTATTGTGTGTAGTTAAATCCACACATATTTTATCTGTTTTGACTGCTTTATAACTTTATTTATATGAAAGGCCCTAGGTAGCCTAGGATAACCTGCCATACAAAGTTAAGGTGTCTAGCCATACAAAGTTGTATTGGACTAGAAACCTTAAACCTTGCAAATGAAGCAAAACTAGTCAAACTATATTTTGAATACACGGTTTTAGCACTCCTCCACACAAAATCCATGTGGCATATGTCCCATATGTTCCAAACTTATTCCTTAGCTAAATAACATGTAGGAAACTTATACTATCTAAGAAAAACAAACACAATCACTCAGGCATAAAAAAAATGCCTAGGCAAGGCTCCAATGAGGCTCTCTGGTGCACACCTGGAGCTTCCTAGGGTCTTGGCTTTGGCCTTCATGCTCCGGCCACTTTCTCTTGCTTTCTTTAGGTTGAATCTTAATAATATTGAGTGATTTGAAGTGTTTTGGCTCTTGTACATGTAAAAGTTGGCCACATGTTGAAATGGTGTGGGAGCTCTCCAAGTAAGCCTCCAAGTGCTCCAAAATGATGGCTCAAAGTGCTTCTTCAGTCTTCTTAGCACTTTTCCTTGTGAGAGATCCTGTGCGTATCTTCAATCGGTCCCTAAAGGTCCTAGAAGCCTTTGATCTTCATGATCCTTTACCATCTCACTCTTCCTCAAAGTGATTTATCCTCGAATCATCACCTATATCAAAGAAAGATATGCCAAAAACATTGAAAGTTGCACTCATGTTGTGCTCACTTCTTAAGTCGAATTTGTAGCGATTGTCATTGATCTTTTCTAGCACTTGGAAAGGTCCATCTCTTTAAGGTTGAATCTTTAACTTTCTTTGAGTAGGGAACCTCTCTTTCCTCATACGAACCCAAACCAAATCTCCTGGCTCAAATGTCACTCTCTTTCTTCTTTTGTTGGCTTGTGTTGCATATTGTTAAGTGTTTTTCTCAATTTGTAGCCTTACTTTCTCATTCAAAACCTTGACAATCTCAACCTTTTTAGCTTCATCTACACTAGCAATATCACTTAATGGTAGAGGCATTAAATCCATAAGGGTTAGTGAGTTAAAACCATATACAACTTCAAAAGGTACAAAAAAATTGTGGTTTTATGCACAACCTTATTATAAGCAAACTAAACATAAGGTAAAACTTCCTCCTAATTTTTAAATTTCTTTTGAATGATGGTCCTTAATATAATGATCAAAGTCCTATTAGTTCTACCAATTTGACTATCTATTTATGGATGACAAGTTGTAGGGAATATGAGCTTGGTACCTAACTTGTGCCACAAAACTCTCCAAAAATGACTAAGGAACTTCACATCTCGGTCACTAATAATGGTCCTTGGAAGTCCATGCAATCTCACAACATTTTTGAAGAATAGATTGGCAATGTGCACAACATCATTTATCTTGTGACATTGAACAAAATGAGCCATCTTTGAGAATTTATCCGCAGTCACAAAAATAAAGTATTTCCCATTCTTTGTTCTAGGAAGTCCTACAACAAAGTCCATAGAAAAGTCATTCACAAGCTAAGAAGAGATTGGTAAAAGAGTGTAAAGACCATAAGAATTTTTTTTAGACTTAGCCCTTTTACACTCAAGACAACTAGCACAAATTTTCTCAACATCTCTTTCCATCGTTAGCCAAAAGAAGTTTTCCTTGAGCACACTTAAGGTTTTCTCAACCCTCAAGCCTTCCATTAAGCCTCCTCTATGGGCCTCTTGAACCAACAAAGTTCTCAAAGAAGACTTAGTTATACACAACTTATTTTGCTTAAAAAGAAAACCATTAACTCTATAGTATCTTTCAAAACCTGAATGTGCACACTTAGCATATACCTCACCAAAGTTAGAATCACCTTTATATAAGTCATTTAAATACTCAAATCTTAATATTTTAGCATCTAAAGAAGAAAGAACATACCTCCTTGACAATGCATCAGTATGGAAGGGTCTCAATGAACTCTACCCACCTTACATGCCTTCTATTAAGTTTTCCTTGGCCTGTCAAGTGTTTCAAGGATTGATGGTCTGTATGGATGATGAACTTTTTCAGCCATAGGTAATGTTGCCAAGTTTCAAGTACTCTCACCAAGGCATACAACTCTTCGTCATAAATTTGGTAGTTTAAGGCTGCTCCACTTAGTTTCTCACTAAAGTAAGATATGGGTTGACCTTCACACATCAAAATAGCACCAAATACCATGTCCATATGCATCACAATCAATCTCAAAGTTCTTAGAAAAATCAAGAAAAACTAAAATAGGTGCAATGCTTAATGGTTCAAAAGGCATCTTCTTGTGTTTTTTCCCACTTAAAGCCTCTATTCTTTTTTACCACTTCATTCAAAGGTGCAACAATACTTGAAAATTCCTTCACAAACCTTCTATAAAAACTAACAAGTTCATGGAAAGATCTCACCTCAAAACAGGCATAGGAGTTGGCCACTCTTTTATGGCCTTTACCTTTTCTTGATCAACCTCCACACCTTTTGAGATCACAACAAAGCCAAGGTGTATAACAGGGTTAGTAAGAAAATAAAACTTTTTAAGGTTGGCATACAACTTTTATGCCCTTAATGTCTCTAACACATGCTTTCGATGCTTAACATGGTCATGCAAACTCTTACTATACACTAGAATGTCATCAAAGTAAACTACAACATACTTACCAATGAAGTCCCTTAAAACATGATTCATGACTTTCATGAAAGTTCTAGGAGAATTAGATAAACCAAATGGCATGGCTAACCACTCATATAAGCTAAATTTAGTTTTGAATGCAGTCTTCCACTCATCCCCCTCTTTCATCATAATTTGATGGTATCCACTCTTAAGATCAATCTTAGAAAAGATAGTAGAATCATGCAACTCATCAAGCATATTATCTAGTCTAGGAATGAGATGTCTATACTTCACAATGATTTTGTTGACTGGCCTGCAATCCATGCGCATCCTCTAAGTACCATCTTCCTTAGGCACCAAGATCACAGGCACAGCACAAGGACTTAAGCTTTCTTTTACATAGCCCCTGGACATTAAGTCTTTAAATTGCCTTTGTATCTCCTTAGTCTCCTTGGGTTATGTTACCACCTCACAAAATGGGAGAATTACAAGTGTGTCATAATGGCTAAAAACCATTATATTATGTAATTCTCACCATAGTGATTGAATAGTGGGGGTTAAAAGGCATGATCAACACCTCCTTAAAAGTATTCCAAGTTGGTAACTTGGCCCCCAAGAAAAGCCTCAAGGATTGCTTGTTTGTCAAGTAACCTATGGACTAAATTGTAAGGTTACAAAGACTGGGTACTCAATTGCACAAATTTCTAAATATGGCTATGGAAAGGACATGGATGGAATTATGAAGAAAGGGTATGGATGGAATTATGAAGAAAGAACGTGGAAGGAATTAAATATATTGTTGGGGACCAAAGTGCTCAAAGAGGCAAAGTTTGCCATTTATGGCATAATGACAACTAAGGTGCTTAAGTGTCCTAGATTTCTCTAAGGTGAAAATTAATATTGACCAAGGTTAAAAGAGGTCAAAATATGTCATTTTCCTAGACAAAATGGCTGGAAATAATCTGTCCAAGTGTTGGCCAAATTTTCAAAAAATTTGCATATATGCCACCAAGGTCAAAATGATGTATAAATGAAGAAAAATCTTCATTTCATTGGCATTTTCCCTAAATTTCGGTTTCCAGCAGCTAAGAACTCTTCCTTAACCTTTTCCACCATCCTCTATATCCACCATACCTTAAGAAATCAAGAGAAAGCAAAGAAGACATCAAAGAGTGCAAGAAAACCTATTTTCGGTTCTATTAAGGTTCATCAAATTTCCAGCAAAAGGTAAGGGTTTTGTCTGGGTTTCATGGCTGTTTATTGTTCAATACAGATGCCCAAACATCCATGAACCTAATACCCTAAGCTTGGAAGAGAGCCAAGAGCTTGATGAACCGAGTTTAGGTTAAGGAGGAAATTGCACCAAGGGTTTCAACCCTACAGCTTTGGTGCTCTGTTATGGCAGTAAAATTCAGGGTTTTTAGAGCCCAAGTTAGTACTAAATAAGACCTAATGACCTCTTAAGACCAAGCAATAGCTTGAGGAGAGCTGCCATAGTGAGTTCTTAATGTTTAATTGAATGATTATGGACTAACCTTAATGCATTATTGCTGCCAGCATTTCATATGTTTGTTGCTGTGTTTGTTTGTGCATTTGGATGTGTATATTTGTGTGTTGTATTGTATTTTTGTGTTTTATTGTCTTTGTATTTCAGGTATATGGCTGGATTTTGAATATTTTATTGATAAGCCCTTACTAAGTTTCATTCAAGAAACTTACCCCCTTTCTGTCCATTTCAGGAGCACCTGAAAGAGAACATTCAAATTAATATTTTTCGTTTGAATTTCTATGTGAAATTTCGGGTACATGAATTTCCATATGTCTAGTTAGGATCTGGAAATTTTGGTGATTTTAGGAGCACATTTGGTATTTTTAGTGATGGTGCTTACTGTGTTGTGCAGCAGCTGTCCAGCATCCTGTTTTTGGAGTCCATTGTGTCTCAGGACCTACTGTAACCTAGGGTGGGTATTTAGCTGAATTAAGACCATATTTTAGTGCATGTATGCATGTATATGTAGTGTATGTAATGAGACAAGTATGTGAACATTTGAGTAATGTTTTGGCTATGTAAGTTATGTGGTGCAAAGCTGCCTAAGTGTGAATGATGGGCTGCTTACTTGTAAATTCTGTTTTGGCCACATAAAGTTGTTAAAATCAAGGGAATTTAATTCCTATGTGTAATTTACATATATGGGATAGCCTTGGAGGGCTTCCCCCTTGTGAATGAAGTGTTTGCATGGTTTGGAAATTTTGTATGGGCAAAATGGTCCAAAAGTTGCCAGAATTTTGACCCTGTACCTAAAGTTTAATATCTCCCTGTGTCCAATGAATCTTGGTATGAGATTTTGAAAAAATCTAGATAACATTCAGAAGTTGAGGTGGAATTTGGAATTTCTGAATTTGGATCCATGTAGTCAAAGATATGATGTTGCAAAGTTGGCTAAGTTACTGTTCATTTGGTCAGAATTTTGTAACCAACTTCAAAAATCCATAACTTGGTCCATAGGTGGGCTATTGATGTAAAACAAAATTCCTTGGTTTTCCCTAAGTATATAATTCATAATGGAGAAAATAAAACAGGGGGTATTAGGCTATAATGATACAGTTTATTAGTGGAAGTGACAGGTGCAGTAGCTGGTCACTAGAATTTAATAAGATTGCCTAATGTGTGGTAGCCAAGATTAAGGCTAGTGCTAGTGTTTTCCTTCTTTTCTGCAATGGTGTGCATGAAATGTGAATATGTGTGTGATGGTTGGACCAATATGCATGTGTTTACACAGTGCCCAAGAGGGCCACTTGGGTATGCACACTAAGGGTAGTGTTTTGATGGCCTACAGAACATTACCAATCCTGGGAGTTTAAATGCACAATTTTGGCACCATAATTGGACTACCCCAGAGTGGGTAACAGGTTACTTCTATAGGCAGGCTTGTTTGGAATGAAAGCTCCTAGAATGAGATTAATTTGATGATCAATGCCTCTTAAGAGTGGTAGTCCTCTTGGCTCCTTGGGAAACATATCTTCAAAGTCCTTCAACAAAGAAACAATAACACTAGGAAGCTTATTAGTTTGGTCACTAGAAAGAGAAAGATTTTTTGTAAAGTAAAAAAAGCACTGGCTTTTGTAGTTTAAGGGCTTTCCTTATATCGCCCATCTTTATTATTAAGCTCTCTTTTCTTCTCTCAACTTTCCTTTCTTTGATTTTGCCCCAGGAACTCTCAACATTCTTCTCCCCTCAAGGTCACTCACCTCACACCTCTTTTTAATCTCTTAACTTTCCCCTCTTCAATCAGTCCCTCATCTCTCTTTTTCCTCCCATTGACTTTTCTCTCAACCTCACCATGCATCTTTCTTTGATACTTCATAACTTGTTGTGGTGTAAATTGGGCCAATGTGATGGTCTTCTACTTGAACTTTAATGGGTATCTATTCCTGAAACCATCATGGATCACCCTTCTATCATATTGCCATGGTCTTCCCAGAAGAATGTGACTTGCTTTGTTATCTTCATATCTCCCAATTTTGAAGGCTACCATGACTTGCTTTGTTCTCTTCACCTTATCTTCATTGTTGAGCCATTGGAGCTTGTACAGCCTCAAGTGCTTTATGGTAGGGAGCTGCAACTTTTCAACCAGTAGTACTAGCAACATTAGTACAACTTCCACCATCAATAATCATACTACATACCTTACCTCCAATGTAACACCTTGTGTGAAAGATGTTCTCCTTTTGAGCATCATCCTCTTTGACTTGCATATTCAATGTTCTTCTAGCCATAAGGGTAACTTCTTCTTCTACATACTCTACATTCAAATCATCCCCCATAGTAGGCTCAAGCTCTTCAAGGTCACTCTCATCTGTGAGTGCCTCTCCAAAGTCATTTAACACCAGGGTCCTTTGATTGACACATTCTTTTGCAAAGTGGCCCTTGCCCCTATACTTGAAACAATCTATATCTCAGCTCCCCATAGGATGATGTTGAAAGCTCCTTCCTTAGTTCTTGGGAGATTGCCTTTGAAAGATGCTTCAGCCCTACTCTTGATGCCCCCCTTCCAAGGCTCGTCCTTCTTCACTTCATGGTTCCATCCTTGCCTCAGAGTTAAGGATTGGTTTTGGAGCACATCTTACTATCCCTCTCTTCTTGAGTTGCTTCTCCACTTTGATGGCAGTATGCAGCATGTCTTCTAGCTCCACACATGGTTGCAACTCAACAATGTTGGCCATGTCAGGGTTTATGCCATGCAAGAACCTTCCCATGGTTATTTCTTCGTCCTCCTCTACATTGGCCCTCACTAAGGTCACCTTTAAGTGTTTAAAATAATTCTCCATAAATCTTGAGCCTAGAGTCAACCTTTTTAGCCTTTGATATAACTCTTTTTGATATAAGCTAGGCACAGACTTCCTCCTCATCATGGTATTTATTTCATGCCATTTTTGTATGGGCTCATCATGGTTTCTTTACCTTAAATTCACAACCTGGGTCTACCAATCAAAAGCATAATGAGTGACCTCTAAAGGGGCAATCTTTACCTTCTTATCCTCAAGATATGCATAACACTCAAAGATCATCTTCACTTTGGCCACCCATTCAAGGATTACCTCTATTCACTCCTCCCCTTAAATAATGGAATTTGTAACTTGATAGCATTAAGGTTAGGGTCCTTCCTTAACTGCTCTCCCAGGGGTCTTCTAGGTGGTGGTGATGGCGGCAAGCTGTCATGGTCATTGATAGCCAAACGCTATCGCCTCTATTTGGCCGAACTCTGTGCCACAAGAATGGCCAGAAGAGCTGGCGCTACCCGAGAAAAGGTGTGATCATGCACCTCGGGAGATAGCCGAAGAGCTCCGAGCCTGGCACGCCAGGAAAACCCGAGGACACTACTCGCCCCCCCGAAGGTTGTGAACAGATCGCCTTCGGAAAAGCGGCACCAGACATAGCGAGCCAAACATGATATCCCCGAAGGCGGAACTCCCTGAAACTGGGAACCCCCGAACTGAGGGCTTGTTTCCCGAAGAGGCTCTGTCCGTACCAAAGGACGACCTCACCCAGGGACCTCGGGAGTACGGCAGGAGCATTTATGGAAGCATTTAAGGAAGCCTCTGACACATCCATTCACAGACGCCACAATCCGCCTCAAAAGGCGCTCTGCCACGCTGACGCCATCAGAATCACATCATGGCCCATCTCAGCACATGGCTCAAGGCAACCTGCTACCAGCTATCTGTCTCCTACGCCCAGAAATTCAGGAACATCCGACCGAACACGTGTCGCGATCTGAACGGGCTAGGCACTCCTATAAATACCAGGAATTAATACTTGGCAGGAGGCTGGTTGGCAAAAATACGGCTCCCACACTCTGAGAAAATTACCAGGCGAGACTCCTCAGCCCTTTGTGCTATTTTCTCTGCCTTTCTCTCAGCCACCACTGACTTGGGCGTCGGAGGCTCCCCCCCCGGAAAAACACTCCGGGGGCCTCCTAACCCTTTGTTTCTGAGCTTTCAGGCACTCTCCTTTGGGCGATCCAATCCACCAGGCGTTCTTCCTCCCAGAAGTCTCTCCTCCAGTCATCATGACTCTGAACGATGAGGCCCCTGGCCATCATTTGGCGCCGTCTGTGGGAACCCGCTCTGAGATCGCCGTCGTTGAAACTCGGCGTTCTAAGGACAAGGGGCTCCCAAAGTCCCCGTCTGCGCCTGAGACACAACCGGCTGCTGAGCAAACACTCCCAGAGACTTCTGTGCCCGAGGAAGACCGCCCTCTAGTAATCACTATGAGCTTCCTGAAAGACTTTCAGCGTTCGGTCGTGTCTGAAATGACACAGCAGATCGACCGAAGATGGCCACAGCAAGCACGGGCCCAGAGACCCCCCTCACCGACACGCCCTCGGGAGAGAAGCCCCAAGTCTACACATCGCAGTTCGGGGAGTGGAGACCCTCGCGAGGAATCATCCACAGAAGATATAGCCCTCGGGAAACGGCCTGTGGGACAAACCGGGTCCAAGCGACCGAGAGTCTCACAGCGAAGCAGTTCGTCGCCTGAGGCGAGGTCCTTGTCCCCTCAGCGCCGAACTCGCCTCCCGAAGAGGCGCCGGTGATCTCCATTCCCTGAAGAAGGCCATAGCGCCACAGTGCTTATGGAGAGGATACTAGCACGGCTGGATAGAGTGGAGAAGCAAATGGCCAGAAAACCTGTCTGGGCCAGACTCTCGGGGACCTTCTGCGAAGATGACTCCCCTTTCACTCGTGCCGTCGCTGAAGCAGCCATGCCAGGTGACTTCAGAGTGCCTCGACTGGAGATATATGATGGCCGCACTGATCCACAGGCCCATCTGACGAAATACAGACGCAGCATGATAATGCACGGTGCTGATGACGCTACCATGTGCAAATGCTTTGAAGTCACCCTCACAGGGCCAGCAACTGCGTGGTACAATTCATTGCCTCCGGGGACCATCACTGAGTTCCAGGAGTTGTCCACAGCCTTCACCCAGCAGTTCATTGGGAGCAGGCCAACGGCGAAGATGCCTGTGCAGATGTTCGACATAGAGCAGAGGAACGGAGAAACCATCCGAGACTATGTCGAAAGATTCAATAGGGAAGCCCTGAGCGTCCCAGACTTCCGGCCCGAAATCCGCATTCTTGCCATGACACAGGGCCTTCGGCGGGACTCACAGCTGTTCTACGAGTTCTCAAAGGACCCCCCAGACAACCTCGGAGAATTTTACCGAAGGGCCGAACAGCACGTGACAGCCGAGGAGCTGAGAATGGCTGGGCCAAAATCAGACAACCACCGCGCCGAAGGGTCCAATCAGCAAGCCCGTAATCGTACCGAACAGGCAGGACGATCTCGGAGGATGCGGGGAAGGAAGCCTCAAAGTTTCACGCCCCTGAGCACCACACGGACCAACATCCTTATGGCGCTGGAAAGGCAAGGGACGCAGATTCGGCGGCCAAGGGCCATGACCGCCGATAACAAAAAGAATGCCAAGAAGTTCTGCCAGTTTCATCGCGACCACGGTCATGACACCGAAGACTGCTTCCAGCTGAAGAAGTACATAGAGTCGCTGATAAAACAAGGCCAACTTCGGAAGTACCTGCGGATGCCTTCCCCAAAGGGAAGAAAAGAGGAGGAAGAAAGGGCCGAAGACGAGGATTACGACTCCGACAGGCGGAGAAATAGAAGTCCAAAAAGGCGACCTCCACCTCCAGCAGGGGTTATCCAAACCATCACCACGGGGCTCCCATCCTCGGAAAGAAAGCGGAAAGCCAGAGAAATTGCAGTCATGGAGTATCAAAGTCCATCAAAGAAGCTGGCTCGCAAAGATGGCTCCACCGTCGTCTTCCCCCACGACGATCCGCTGCTGATTATGGCGAGAATAGGGAACTGGGACGTCAAAAGAGTATTGCTTGATGATGGGTCAAAAGCTGACGTCCTATTCTCGCACCTGCTGCCGAGCTTGGGCATCTCCAGCAGCGAACTGAAGCCTGTCACCTCGCCCACTTTTGGGGTTGGACCATCCGAACTCCCCGTCCTCGGATGGATCGACCTCCCGCTGATGATGAAAGGGACTTCGGTAGACGGAGCAGCTGAGTTGTACGCCTCCACAATGGCGAGATTCATCGTCATGGACGTCCCGTCCTCGTACAACGCCATCCTTGGAAGGCAGACAATGGGGAACCTGCATATTCGCCCTGATGTGAAGTACTTGACTGTCACATTCGCCACCAAGGATGGAGATGCAGAGGTCTTCCTAGACCAAGCCGAGGTAAGAAAGGTGTTTGTAAAAGCACGAAAAGCTCCGGCGAGCAACCTCGCGCAAACGATGGAGGCAAAGGCGCTAGAAAAAGGCAAAGAAGAAGATCTCGCCAAAGCAGAAACGGAAGCAGTAGAGCTTGTCCCAGGTCAATCTACCCGAATAGGGAAGAGCTTGGCCGAAGGTGACAAGGAAAATCTTGTATCCTTTCTGCTGGAAAATAAAGATCTGTTTGCCTACTCGCCGAAAGATATGCCAGGAGTAAACCCTGGCATAATACAGCATAGCCTCAAAGTAAGCCCGGAAGCAAAACCTGTCCGGCAAAAGAAACGGAGCATCTCAGCCCACAAAAGCAACTTTGTCAAAACCGAAGTCCAGCGTCTCCTAGATGCTGAAGTTATCAGGGAGGTCAAGTACCCCGAATGGTTAAGCAACGTGGTCATTGCCACAAAAGAAGGTAGCAGCAAACTCCGGATGTGCATCGACTTCAGAAACTTGAACGATGCTTGCCCGAAAGACTCATACCCTCTGCCGCCAATAGATCAACTGGTAGATTCAACTGCTGAATATGGGCTCCTTAGTTTCCTAGACGCCTTCAGTGGCTACCATCAAATAAGGATGGACCCCGAAGATGAAGAGAAGACTGCCTTCATCACCGAGGGAGGAACATATTGCTATATCAGGATGCCCTTCGGGCTCAAAAATGCAGGAGCCACCTACCAGAGGCTGATGAACAAGGTCTTCAAAGACCAAATGGGGAGAAACATGGAGGTGTATGTTGATGATATGATAGTCAAGAGCAAGCTGCCTGGCTACCACGTTGCAGATTTAGAGGAAACCTTCCAAAAGCTCAGAGCCTTTGGGATTCGGCTCAATCCTGAAAAGTGCATCTTCGGGGTAACCTCGGGAAAGTTCCTTGGGTACATGGTATCCGAAAGAGGCATTGACGCTAACCCCGAGAAGATTAAGGCTCTGCTTGAGTTCCGAACTCCCGCCACAGTCAAAGATGTGCGGAGACTCACCGGAAGAGTAACCTCTCTGAGCAGGTTCATTTCCAGGTACGGAGATAGGTGTCGACCCTTCCTCAAAGTCCTCACAAAGGCAGCAAAGATGAAAGGTGACCTCGGGAGGAATGATCATCCTTGGGATGAAGATTGCCAAAAAGCCTTGTAAGAACTCAAAGTCTACTTGGCCAGCCTGCCGACACTGCGACAACCTCGAGAAGGGCCAGAGCAGTGGACCGTCTACTGTACCTCGCCGTCACAGAAAAAGCTGTGAGCTCGGTCCTTGTGAAAGAAGAAGGGCCAAAGCAGTGGACGGTCTACTATGTCAGCACGTCCCTGCATGGCGCCAAAGTCAGGTACCCTTCGCTCCAAAAAGCTTTATATGCCTTGGTGCTTGCAGGGAGAAGGCTGCAACCATACTTTCAGGCTCACCCCGTCATCGTCCAAAGTAGTCTACCGCTACGGGATGTTATGAAGAGAGTTAATCATTCGGGAAGGCCCTCCAAGTGATGCATAGAGCTGGGCGAACACGAAATCACGTATGAGCCTCGGAAGGCCATAAAAGCTCAAGCACTGGCAGATTTTATCGCCGAAATACCCACCACTGAGGAGAGCCATTCAGATCCAAAAGAGGGTGAGCCAGAATGGACCTTGCACGTAGACGGAGCCTCGGGGTCCGAACACCAGGGAGCTGGAGTAATTATCAGGGGCCCCGAAGGCCTGGAGGTAATGAAGGCTATCAAGTTCAGCTTCAACGTCACCAACAATGTAGCTGAGTATGAAGCCCTCATAGCGGGATTACGCTTGGCCAGAAAGATTGGCGTGAGAAACTTAAAGGCTCACAGCGATTCCCAGCTGGTAGTTCGGCAGACGGCAGGAGATTATGGGGCGAAGGACCCAATCTTGGCAAAATACCACGAGCTGGTAGCAAAGCTCATCCAAGAGTTTGACGCCGTACGGATCGAAAATGTACCTCGGCGGAATAACACTGAGGCAGATTGCTTGGCGAAGTCTAAAACATACACCGAGGTGCTAGATCATCCGAGCATCTCAGTGCTGAGCATAGCGACCTCGGGAAAAGGATGGAAAGATCCCATAAAGAGATACGTCACAGAAAATATGCTCCCCGAAGACCCCGACGACGCTGCGAGACTGCGAAGACGCTCCGGCTGATTCTTCCTGATTGGTGAAGAGTTATATCGGTAGGGATATGCAAACCCGCTGCAGAGATGCGTGGCTGAAGAGGATACTGAAATGATCCTTGAAGAGGTCCACGAAGGCATGTGTGGCTCACATATCGGAACTGATGCCCTTGCAGCGGTGATACTTCGCCAAGGATACTTCTGGCCTACCCTGAGAAAGGACGCAAGACAGTTCGTCCGAAAATGTGGTAGCTGCCAGAGACACGCGAACATCCAGAGGGCACCCTCGGAGATGGTAAGTTCGACTGACTATCCTTGGCCGTTCGCAGTCTGGGGTATAGACTTTATTGGGCCGCTCCCCACAGCACCCGGAGGCGTGAAATTCTGCGTTGTAGCAGTGGACTATTTCTCTAAATGGGTCGAGGCAGAACCGCTGGCAACTATCTCGGCAAAAGAAGTGCAGAAGTTCGTATGGAAGAACATTGTATGCAGACTTGGCATACCGAGGGTACTAGTAGCTGATAATGGATCCCAATTCATAGACAAAGGATTCCAAGAATTTATCAGCGACCTCGGAATAAAGATGCACTTCGCCCCAGTAGCTCACCCCCAAAGTAACGAGCAGGTGGAAGTATCGAACAAGACCATAAAAGATGGCCTGAAAAATAGACTGGGAGAAGCAAAAGGGAAATGGCCAGGAGAACTCCAAACCGTATTGTGGAGCTACCGAACGACGCCCCTAAGGGCCACAGGGGAAACTCCCTTTTCACTAGTCTTCGGGACAGAGGCCATTATCCCAGTCGAGATAGTCAGACCATCAGTACGGGTGCAAATATTTGATGAAGGTGGAAACGACCTCGGCCTCAGAACCAAGCTCGACCTCGTCGGCGAACACAGAGAAATAGCCGAGCTGAGAAGAAAAGCTTTTCAGCAAAGAGTGGCCGCGGCTGTAAACTTACGGGCCAGGCCAAAAGAAATCAAGAAGGGAGACCTCGTTCTCCGAAAGGCTGACTTTGCACCCCGAAGGCCGTCCCACGGAGTACTTCGCGCAAACTGGGAAGGACCTTATCTGGTTCTCGCCGAAGTACGAAAAGGCGTGTACAAACTTGGCGACGCCGAAGGCGTAGAATTGAAAAATACTTGGCACTCAGACGCCTTGAAAAAATTCTACGCCTAAGATGAAGCGGAGGAATTGTAAGTACAGAATGCTCTTAAGGAAAGTTCTTAAGTATCCAAAATTGTGCAAAGTAGAATTCCGCGAAGATGCTCGCCGTAATAAAGCGCAGATTGACCTCCCAGAGTCCCTTGAGCCATCACGCTCGGGAAAAGATGGAGAAATCTCGCAGAGGCAGTTTTCCGAAGTCCCTTGAGCCATCATGCTCGGGAAAGATGGGAAACAAGAACGTCGCAGAAGTACTCGCCGAAATAAGCGCAGAGACAGTTTTCCGAAGTCCCTTGAGCCATCACGCTCGGGAAAAATGGAAAACAACTCTCGAAAGATTTCCTAAGTCTCTTGAGCAAACATGCTCGGGACAAAAGGAAAAGAAGGAAAATTTTTTGACTAAGGAATTTCCGAAGTCCCTCGAGCGAACGTGTTCGGGACAAAATGGAAATGCAAAAGCCTGCAAAAAGACTTAGTCAAATTTTTTCAGACTTTCCAGAAAGTCTCTCGAGCAAACGCACTCGGGACAAAGGAAGGTAAAAAAGTTTCTTTGATCGCAGGTTTTCCGAAGTCTCTTGAGCGAACGTGTTCGGGACAATGGAAATGAAGAAACTTGCAAGAAAAGACTTAGCCAAAAAAATCATCATTAAGAGCAAAGCTGCTTTACCGTAAAGAAGTGCCCGAAGAAGGAATGCAAAATAGAAGGGAAGGAAAAGGGGCCCTAAAAAATAGCCTAAGGGTTCGCGGCGTCCCAAGAGCCACTCGCTGGCCCGCCCTTTTCCACCACCTTTGGCACTGGAATTGAAGGAGGAAGGTTCAAATGTTCGACCTTGGACCATTCCCACCGAGGTCCCCCAGGAATGTTTAGAGCCTCCTGAAAAGAGAGGTCCAGATCTGGGAACCTCTGGAGGACCTGGTGACGAGCAAGGCAGAAGTCGTCCTGAAAGGCAACCTTGGCCATTTGATCAGACTCGTTCTTATCAAGCTCGAGGTCGTCAAGGTCGTCCTTCAGTTCAGCAATCTCCTCCTTCAGCGCCTTTATCTCCAACGTCCCCTTGGACCCCTTCTTCAAAGACTCGACCTCAGCCCGAAGAGTGTTATTCTCACTCGTCAACGACACTATAAGGCTGTCAGAAGCAGCCTTGTGCTTGAGAAGATCTTCGTTGGCGGTGAGCATCCCCTTTATTTGATCACCGAGGTCAGCAATCTTCTGGGAGGAATCCTTTTGAAGTTCTTCTTTTTCCTTCCGGAACTCCTCCCGAAGGGCAGTCACTTCTTTCTCAGCAGCCTCTTTCAGCTGCTGGTTTTTGGCGGCCGACTCCGCGAGTGCGATCCTCGCCTCATTCATGGTCTGGCCGAAGTGGCCGAAGTTCGGAAGGCAACCTCCCTGGCCACCCGAACTCGGAGAAAGCCGGCGTACCCCAGCAGCTGCAAAAAGATAAAACGCAAGGTCAGTAAGAGCCAAAAACTTAGGAAAAAATTGAAGGGAAAGAGCTGTGAAGGATATACCTGAGCAGCATGCTCGGTGATCTTTGCGGCGAGAGTGTTATCCCCCGGATGGGCCGCCGCTATAGCCTTGAAGGAGGCCTCAATAAGCACCCCCTTCGAAATTTCCTTCGCCATTTGAGGACAGTCCTCGGCGTACAAATTCATGTCCTCCGTGAACGTCCAGAAAGGCTCCTTTGGTATCTTCCCTTGTGGGATTTTGGCGTCCCGAAGAGCTCGCTTCCGAGCATGTTCGGCCGCCCAGTCAGGGGTAGTCAACTCCCCTGCGTGGCAAGAATGAGAAGGAGATTAAAGACAAAGAAGGCAATCCAGAAAAAACAAAGGAAGTACACTTTGTCTGGAAACAAACCTGGTGGAACCTCGACAACGACGTCCTCGGAGTCCTCGGCCTCCTCGGTTGAAATGCCCTTGCCCTTCCGCCTGCGCCGCTCCTCGGCAGAAGGTACTTCTACCACTACATCAAGGAGGGCCTGCGACGCAGTAGGACCTTGAGGAGGGACGTCGGTTGAAGGGAGGGACGGTCGGCAGGGCAGCAGGGACCTCGGCCGAATCATCAGGCGGCGAAGTGACAGCAACCTCGGCGTCCTCGTTTCCCTCCCCAATACTTTCCAAAGGGGAGGAAATAACAGTCTTCTTCGCCCGTTTAGACGAGGGACCAGCACCAACGGACTTCCGCCTTCGGGAAGCCGCCTTCTTTGTCTGCTCCCCCTTCTCCACTTGGCCGGAGAAAAGGGACTTGTAATAGGCGGCAGTCCCGTCGCCCATCTCTGAAAAAGGAGAGAAACATCAGCGTAAGTCCGAGGAAAAAAACAGCAAAGGAGTAGAAGATGACTCACTTTCGACAAGCGTTTCGAAAGAAATTTCCTCCTTAAGAAGCTTGACCAACCAGGAATCCTTCCCGGCGATGGCAGGAGCTGGCATCTTGAGGTCAGTCTCGTGCTCCTTTACCACCTTTAATTCCCGAAGGACCTCTTCGGTCATCAACTTCCAGTTGATTGGAAAAGGGTAAAGGGCGCGCGGAGCGACCTCGGGATCCCAGTCAGAGACAGCCCGAATGCGGGCGTCGAAATCCGCGAACACGGGAGCCAACTCTGGGGTCAGCAGCATCCTCGGATCAACAACGTCCACATCCAGTGTTCCCTGAGCCCATTTGGTCAGAACGTACGACCAGGCCTCGTCCATCTTCAGGAAGAAGAACTTCTGTTGTTGCCACCCCCGCCAGCTATCCTTAGTGGCGAAGGTGAACATGAATTTCTTGCTCCCGGATCCCCGAGGTAGCATGAAATAGAAGCCACCCTTCGGGACCACAGAGAGCTTGTAGTACTGCATAAAGATTATGAAATGGGGTTCTATCCCGAAGACGCCACACATGCAGAGGTAGGCGTTAAAATAGCAGAACGAGTTCGGGGGAAGCTGGTTCACAGCAATGCCATGAAATTTGCAGAACTCGCACACCATCTTCGGGGGAGGATACCGAAGACCGGCCTTCAGCTGGGCTCGGAAAACGGTAACCTCCTTACTATGGTTTGAAAAAGCATAATGGCTAGAACGAGGCAGCCTAGTAATGGCGTAAGAGGGAAGAAAGAATTTTTTCTTCCACCTCTCTAACTTTGCAGGGGTGGTGCAACAAGGATGGGCTAAAAGAGGCTGCCAGCTCTCAGGAATGGGCATTTTCGACATGAAAACGAGTTTGAAAACGGAAGAAAACAGTTTCCAGAGAAAAACTCAAAAGAACACAGGGATCAAAGCACTCTGGAAAACAAAAACCCACCGAAAGATTTGCCAAAATCTGAGGACGCCGTCGTGAAAGTTGGCTGGAAAAAAGCTCTGATTAAGGTAGCTCCGCCACAGAAAGCAAGAAAGTGCAAGAACAGGGGCAAAGCAGAGAAAAGAGCAGAAGAAAAAGCAAAAGGAACTTATGATGGAATGGGCTATTTATAAGCCAGAGGTGGGTAACCGAAACATCGTCATAAGTACCCTTTGGAGGCGAACCGTCGCCGTAACTGCTCTCTGCACCTGAAAAGGCGCGCCCTCTGTAACCGACGTGACTCTCCTCCAATGGCAAAGCGCCACGTGTCAACCGCTGCGCAAAAATGGGGGACACGTCCTCCAAACGTCCCTTGAAAACTGGGACACGTCTTCTGACATCCCTGGAAAACTGGGACGCGCCGCTCAGACTGACACGCTTGGCCAAACAGACCTGCAGAAACAAAGAGCAGGCCAACTCGAGGACGCCAAGAGACAGGCTATGGCCGAACAGCCCATGACCTTCGGGCAAGAGGTGTATCTTCGGCACAGGCTCCGCCTCGAAGACACCAAAGAACAGGCCAAGGCCGAAGAGCCCATGATCTTCGGGCAAAAGGTACATCCTCGGAACAGGTTAAGCTTCCAAAGAGACTCCCAATAAACAACCTCGGAAAGAGATGCAAAACCGAAGTCTTCACTTCGGCTTTCCAAAGGGGGGCATGTGATAGCCAAACGCTATCGCCTCTATCTGGCCGAACTCCCTGCCACAAGAATGGCCAGAAGAAGCTGGCGCTACCCGAGAAAAGGTGTGATCATGCACCTCGGGAGATAGCCGAAGAGCTCCGAGCCCGGCACGCCAGGAAAACTTGAGGACACTACTTGCCCCCCCAAGGTTGTGAACAGATCGCCTTCGGAAAAGCGGCACCAGACATAGCGAGCCGAACATGATATCCCCGAAGGCGGAACTCCCTGAAACTGGGAACCCCCGAACTGAGGGCTTGTTTCCCGAAGAGGCTCTGTCCGTACCAAAGGACGACCTCACCCAGGGACCTCGGGAGTACGGCAGGAGCATTTATGGAAGCATTTAAGGAAGCCTCTGACACGTCCTTTCACAGACGTCACAAGCCGCCTCAAAAGGCGCTCTGACACACGGACGCCATCAGAATCACATCATGGCCCATCTCAGCACATGGCTCAAGGCAACCTGCTACCAGCTATCTGTCTCCTACGCCCAGAAATTCAGGAAACATCCGACCGAACACGTGTCGCGATCTGAACGGGCTAGGCACTCCTATAAATACCAGGAAATTAAATACTTGGCAGGAGGTTGGTTGGCAGAGATCTCACTCCCACACTCTGAGAAAATCACCAGGCGAGACTCCTCAGCTCTTGTGTGCTATTTCCTCTGCCTTTCTCTTGGCCAACCACTGACTTGGGCGTCGGAGGCTCCCCCCCCCCCCCCCCCCCCCCCCCCCGGAAAAACACTCCGGGGGCCTCCTAACCCTTTGTTTCTGAGCTTTCAGGCACTCTCCTTTGGGCGATCCAATCCACCAGGCGTTCTTTCTCCCAGAAGTCTCTCCTCCAGTCATCATGACTCTGAACAATGAGGCCCCTGGCCATCAGTCATCATCTTCATAGGCAATAACTTCATGACTTGTGGATGGATCCTTTCTCAAGTGTACTTTAGGTAGGCAACCTAGGATGCCTTTTTGTAGTGCTTTGGAAGCATCTTGCTCAAGCCTTTTATTTGACTCCTTTGGTCTCTCCATTCTCTCTATCATGGATTGGAATTTTTAGCTTAGGTCAAGTATGGCTTGCATTATGGGTGTCTCTATCTCATCCTTCATGTCTTGGCTTACTTCATTGGACATAGTATCAGAAATAAAAAATCCTCACAAACACTATTTTCTCTCAAATGTGTTAGCGGTAAGTTGCTCAAATAATCAAAACACTCAAGTTCTAAATCAACATGCTTAAAGTACACAAGCACTTTAAATCCTTCAAAACCTTTCAAAAAAAACCCTCCTTGAAAGAAAACAATAAGTTGAAAGAAATTTTAGAAGAATAAAGTAGGTAGGAATATGATGCTTTTCCAATAGAAGATTGGTAAGTGCCATTTTATATGGTCAAAACTGTTGACTTATTGGAAAATTTGAGTGTCTTTTTCTATGTCACCACACCACATTTGCTACCATTTCTTACCTTGGACTTTTCAATTTGTAGGGAGAAGAAGGAAACTAAACCATTAGATCAGTTCGAAAGTGAGCAGAGGTAAAAAAATGAAAAGTTTGGATGAGTAGTTCATTGGGGCTGCGGCCCCAATGGTGCTATAGCCTCATAGTGCAATGATTCTATAAACTGGCCTTGAGCCTTGGGCACTGCAGCACCAGTGCCTTTCGTGTTTTGGCCGTGGTAGTGCCTAAATGGCCTTTTCTGGCACCCTAGTGCCCTACACCTGGATGAAAATGGTCCCCCACCTCCAATTTGAGTTTAAGCATCCTATTCACTAATAGATTTGATCCAAATGTGTAGGTGAATAAAAGAGACACCTCCAAGACTTAGAAAAATCTGGAACCAAGCTTAGAGACATTCATTATTCTTTCTCTTCTCAAGTTAGAGCTAGGTTTTCTTCTTCATCTCTTCTCTCAACTTTCATCATCTTGTGGAGGCATTTTTGGAGAGTTTCTTTGAGGCTTGGAGCTCTTGAGGATTTCTTGAAGACTTGAGGAGTCAAGCTCATTTAGTCCACTTTGGTTCCTTCTTTCCTTTTCCTTGTAGCTAGACATGGATGTTGTTTTGTGTATTTTCATATTTATGTTTAGTTTGATTATGGAGTAGTTTTCTATACACTTTCTATGATTGTAGCTACTTGAATTGGTTATGTTGGTTGGATTAATGGCTATTTATCTTTGATTTTCCTCCTTTTCTTGTTTACTCTTCTCCTTCAGCTTATTGTTGTGTTGATTGATTAAGGGCCCTAATCAATTTCACCTTAGATTTCTTTTAAACTCTTGGAAAAGATTAAAAGAATTGAAATTAGGAGAAGACTGTAGTGGTTATAGGCTTGTTGGGAGACTAGTTTAGGACACTTGATGAAGGTAAATTGAACTTGTAATGGCCCTCTTAAACTAGTAATTTGGATGAGAGTCCATTCTAGTGTAAGCTTAGGAGAGTGACCCTTTCACTTGGGTGAGTAAGGACCCAATTAGTTAGCTTCACCAACAAGTAGGAAAACCAAGCCATCAGCCTTAATTCATTAGCTAACCAAGTCAAATAGTGAAAATCATAGGAAGTATGTTTTGTTAATTCACTAGAAAACCCCTAATTTGCATTGTGTTTGTCATTCTTGTTTAGTAGTAATTTAAGTAGAGTTATAAACTTAGTTATTTTCATATTGAGTAAATCATCAATTGTTATTTGCTTAGCTAAAATGAGTCCCAAGGTAGTAGTAATTTGCAAACAATACAAATCAATCCTTGTCAAAATGATACTTTTTCTTACCCAACTTTAAATGTCCACCTTGTGCTTGCAGTTAGGGTTTAAAACATACAAAAATTGAAAAAATAGGAGAGATAAAATTGGGGTTTTCAGAATTAGGATTTTAGCCAAATTAGGGTTTTGGTTGAAACAAAAGCTTTCTTGCTTTTCAAAGATTTTTTAACCACTCTGTTTATGTGGTATTTTGTTCATTTCCTTACTAGATTAAGCTTTCAAAACTACAAAACAACTTCTTGCTGCAAAAGAAAATGAAAGGAATCAAGACTTGCAACATGAGAAAGGATATAACATGTATTGAAGGAAATTAACTTGATGAACAAGACTGCAATTTAAACAGAATGAAAATGGAATATGTTAGTATTTTTTTTTCATATTTTGGATGCAAAATACACAAGGGATAATGAATGGTAGCAACACATGGATGAACTTCAATAAAGAATAACAAGGAAGGCTCGAGTTGTTAGTGTTGTGCCCAAAAGCCAATCATGAGATGATTGTATTTTTGCACACTGAGTCATGATATTTTATTAAGGTATTAATCCAGCAATTATGTTTGTTGTTCTGTTTCTGCGTAACGTGATAAACATAATTGTAACCCTAGAATAATGATATTCTCAAATGTCCCTGGTCTAGTATTATTGTGGAACGGGTTGCAATAATACATAACGACTAGCATATGTGGAGACTAATATGAGATATGTAGTCTACATATGGGTACAAGTTGGAGAACTTGTGTACTGGACCGACCCACCATGAGAACACTACATGGATCATTATATGAGTGTCATAACTGATTCTCATAGTGATTATGGTATCTGTAGTCCTTCGACCTAAGATCATCAAGGTTCCCTACATCTGAGTCACATACTTTGATACTTTCCTTTGTTGCTCGTAACTGAGTGAACTTGAAGGAGATCATTGGGTATGTCACATATCATGCGGAGGGATTTGTATGATCAAGATGGGATTTTTCCTTCCTATGTAACGGGAGTGATATCTTCGGGCCCCTTGATAGAGTAAGGCTTAGAAAATGCATGGCCATGCTCGAATGAGTTGATATACGATATCAATGTCATCAGTTTAAGTTAGTCTACTTGATAATCAAGAAACCAAAGATTGGGCTATATGAGAGTGACACATTCCATGTCTCGTGCTTAGTCTACATATCTTGGACAAAGGGACAATGGCATATATCGGTGATGATCATAAAGGTTTAGTTGAATCACCGACAATCTTGTCACTTGGGTAGCAATGCTGTGTTGCTAGACACCGCTCATTGCTTATGATCATAAATGTGATTTATGATCATTGCCAACGTGGTAAGAGCCTACTGGGTCACATACATAGAGCTATTTGGATCATTAGAGTGTATGGGCTAATTATTTGGGTTATGGTTTCACTTTAATTTCGTATTAATAATGGGCCCAATACTTGAGCCATTATTAAGCCCGAAATTAAAGCCTAATTGGATTAGGGCTTTGAAACCCATTAGGCCTGGAAGTTGAGTCTCACTATAAATACAACTTTTAGCGAGAAATTCGCAGGTCTCCTTGCCCTAGCCTCCCAAAAGGACAGCCGCACTCCTCTCTTGCAATTCCTTGGAGGACGCAAGCTAGCACTGCGAGTGCAAGAGAAACACATCTGCCAAGATGTGGTGGAAGCGTGGTGATCCCGAGAGGCTCGTGTGGATACCATAGAGTGCTTGAACACGTCAACTGTTCAGGTTTTGTGATTCGACTCTACAGTTGAGTAAGAGATCTCAACCAAAAATTAAGTATGGAAATTTTTGAACACCCGGTTTACACCGTTTCACTTGGATCCTGGAGGGTTTCAATTAAATTCCGCTGCGCTGTTTGGCTCCCGAGACCCAATAGTGGTATCAGAGCTACTGGTGAAACCCTAAATCTGGATTGGATGTTGAATCGCATGATGTTATGTGTTCGGTTGCTTTCGGCCATGATTAATTAGATTGATTCATGATGCATGAAACCGGAATTCGTAATGAACATATGACATATTTGAAGAAACGACACTAATTGGTTAATGAGATTAACCCAAAATTGATAGGTATGAGATTCCTATATGGACTAGGATTCTTGAAATAGTTGCAAAAACCCTAGCTTGGTTTGGATTCAGCCTATTCGGGCACCGAAAGTAAGGTATTTTTGTTGGCTCGAATGGAGGAGTCTCGGGTGCCTACTTGCTCGAAATCGAAGATCTCTGGCAAAGCAATTGTAAGACAATTTTTTACACCGGGGGGGGGCCACCCTCGCAACCCCCTACAAGGGCTGCCCCCCTTGACCCCGTCCGCTGACCGGTCAGCAGAACCACCGCCTGCTGACCGGCCAACGGGACCGCCGTATGCAAAGCACCACATAAATAAAAAATGGTTAATCAACCCACAAAAATTGGCATGCATTTGTTGAACAAGATTTGAAATGTTATGCTGATTGATGGTTGTACCATGGTGCATGGTTATAGCCCTTGATTGGTTGTACTTGTAAATATGGCCTGGGAGTCGTGCCTTCTCTTGTTACCTTGTTACTATCATTGTACATTCTCTTCTCACCTTACTCCCCTCGAATGTAACTCGAGGTTTCTATTATTGATGTAATGGTACATTATGGTATCATCCAAGGTGGTATGTCCAAGGAGGTGACAACAAAAGGGCAACCAAGAAAGGAAGATAAAGAGCTTGTGAAGACCCTTTTCTTTTCTTAGACTTTTATGATATTCTCATTGGCTTGAGAATATCGCATAGTTTGGGCTATAACCATGTCAAATTTAGTTTCTTGTAAGCATGAGATGCACGTTTTATATTTGTATGTGATGCATGTGATAGCCAAAAGGCTATCGCCTCCCCCAGCATCAATTTCCCCAAAGGTTTGACCGGGGAGCCTGACATAGCTCGGAAAGAAGCATTGCCACAGACCTCGGCAGAAGCGAGATCGAGCATGACGAAGTAAGCACTTCGGCTGAAACGCCAGGTTATCTAAATGTGTCATTGACTCTCTCGTGGAACCGAACATATCACCTTCGGGAGAAAAGAACCAGCTACTGAAAGCAGGAGGGATTCTTCCCGAAGGCGGAACTCCCGAGCTAGAGAACTCCCCGAACCACCAACGTGATTCCCGAAGAAAGGCGTCCGTACCAAAAGATGACCTCGCCCAAAGGACCTCGAGAGTACGGCATGAGCATTTAATGGGTATTTAAGGAGCCTCTGACAGATCGCCCATACGCTGCCTAAAATGGCGGCCTGACGTGCCGAAGCTGTCTGGGTCTTGTCACGACTTGACTCGGTTCAAGGCTCAAGGAGCTTGCCACTGGCTACTTGTCCCCTACGTCCGAAGGTACAGAAAAGATCTGACCGAACACGTGTCATGATCTAAATGGGCCAGGCTTCCCTACAAATACACAAGAAACACGTCCTGGCAGGCAATTTTTTTGGGACTCCTCTCTCCTGAAAAAACACAAACAGGCAAGTCCACAAGACTCTCTAAGTGTCCCCTTTCACCTTCTCAGGAAATTGACTTGGGTGTCGGAGGCTCCTCCCCGGAAAATCATCCCGGGGACCTCCTAACCTTTTTTCGGAGTCTTTCAGGTACTTTCCCACCTGGGGAACATCTCCGTCTGACGTTCTCCCTCCTCGGAAGCTCCCTCGGAATTCACCATGTTGCAAGACAAAGATGCCAAAGGGCATCATTTGGCGCCGTCTGTGGGAATCCACCCTCAGGTTGCCGTCGTTGAAACTCGGCGTTCTAAGGACAAGGGACTTCCGAGGTCCCCCTCCGCGCCTGAAGTCCAACCGGCTACTGAGCAAACACTTCCAGGGACTTCCTTGCCTGAGGAAGAACGTCCTCTGGTCATCACTATGAGTTTTCTGTGCAACTTCCAGCGTTCTGTTGTGGCTGAAATGGCACAGCAGATAGACAAAAGGTGGCCACAACAAACTCAGGCCCAGAGGCCTCCTTCGCCAGCGCGCCCTCGAGAGAGAAGTTCTAAATCAGCTCATCGTACTTCGGGAAGTGAGGACCCTCGAGAGGAATCTTCAACAGAAAACACGCCCCTCGGGGCACGGCTTGCGGGATAGACGGAGTCCAAGCGACCCAAAACCCCGCGCCGAAGGAGCTCATCACCTGA
>SMDT01001289.1:0-99426 GCA_005392925.1 Aquilaria sinensis
CAAAACAACAAACATAATTGCTGGATTAATGCCTTAATAAAATATCATGACTCAATGTGCAAAAATACAATCATCTCATGATTGGCTTTTTGGGCACAACGCTAACATTTGGTATGCATTGAATGAATTGCACTGTTATGAGGAAGTGGATAGAATACCTATAGTGAGAGACTTTCCTCAAGTCTTTCCTAAAGACCTGCCATGTATTCCTCCACAAAGGGAGATTCAATTTGAAATCAAGCTGCAACCAGAAACTAGTCCAATATCCATACCTCCTTAAAAAATGCCAATGACAAGACGAATGAGCCTCAGAAACCACAACACTAATAGTTTCACCATGGGGAGCTCCTGTTCTCTTTGTGAAAAAGAAGGATGGATCATTGAGACTTTGCATTGACTACAGGATTGAGGATCTATTTGATCAACTCAAGGAAGCTAAGATCTTCTCCAAGGTAGATTTGAGATCTAGATACTTTCAGTTGAGCGTAAAGGAAGAGAACATTCCTAAGACTGCATTTAGGACCAGAGATGGGCATTATGAGTACACAATCATGCCATTGGGTTTGACTAATGCCCCAGCTATTTTCATGGACCTGATGAACAGGGTGTTCAGACCGCATCTGGACAAATTTGTGGTTGTGTTCATTAATGACATCCTAGTGTATTCCAAGGATGAAAATGAACATGAACATTATCTGAAGATTTTCTTAAAGACTCTGTTGCAGCATCAGCTTTATGCCAAGTTATCCAAGTGTGAATTTTGGATAAGGGAAGTGTCTTTCCTAGGACACATCATAGATGCACAAGGCCTTAAGGCAGACCCTGAAAAGGTTAAGGTAGTGCAAGAGTGGGAAAGACCGAAGACTATGAAGGGAATCAGAAGTTTCCTAGGATTAGCTTGATACTACAGGAGATTTGTATCAGGCTTTTCCATGATTGCCTCAGTTCTTACTCATCTAACCAAGAAGGGTCAAAGATTTGAGTGGACTAAGAAGTGTGAAAAGAGTTTGCAGGAGCTTAAGCAGAGGTTGATTGAAGCTCTAGTAATGATTCTTCCTGATCCAAGTAAGCCCTACATCATATAAACAGATGCATCTAGATCTGGGTTAGGTTGTGTGCTTATGCAAGACAGAAATGTCATTGCTTATGGGTCAAGGTAGTTGAGACCCCATGAGCAAAATTATCCTACTCATGACCTAGAACTGTTAGCGGTGATTTCTGCTCTGAAATAATGAAGACATTACTTGATGGGAAGTTCCTTTGTGATCTACACTGACCATAAGAGCTTAAAGTACTTGTTCACTCAGAAAGAGTTGAACATGAGGCAAAGGAGATGGTTAGAGTACATCAAGGACTATGACTACAGTATACAGAACACAGAGGGCAAAGGCAATCTAGTAGTAGATGCCTTGAGCAGGAAGTACACAGGACTTTTGAAAGGAGGATCCATAGCTAATCATGATGAGCAAAATAGTCTGCTATGCCTATGGCATAAATGGCATAAGTGGGAGGAAGCCCAAATTTACACATTGACAATTCAGTCTGGATGGATTGAAGAAGCCAGAAAATCACAGGAGACAGATCCTGATCTGAAAAAGATCTCAGGAGAGGAAAAAGGTTCATTATATCAATCATTTGCCTACTAGCAAGCATTACTATACTTCAAGGACCGAATATATGTGCATAAAGGAGCAAAGCTCAGGGATGAAATACTTGAAGAAGCTCACACAAGCAAGTTGAACATCCATCCAGAAAGTGAGAAAATGTATAAAGACTTGAAGACTCACTTCTGGTGGCCAAACATGAGGAGAGACATGGTTACTTATGTCTCCAAATTTGCCACATGCCAGAGCGTAAAGGTTCAGCACCAAAAGCCATCTGGTACCCTACAGACTCTACATATACCAGTGCGGAAGTGGGACAACATAACCATGGACTTTTTGACTAGGTTCCCTATGACCAAATTAAGGCATGATACAATATGGGCCATTGTGGATAGGCTAACCAAATGTGCCCACTTCTTACCTATGAAATGTTGGGTTTCGGGAGCCAAACAATGCAACAGAATTTAACCGAAACCCTCCAGGATCCAAGTGAAACGGGGTAAACCGGGTGTTCGAAAATTTTCATACCTAATTTTCGGTTGAGATCTCTCACTCAACTGTAGAGTCGAATCAGAAAACCTGAATAGTTGACGTGTTCAAGCTCTCTATGGTATCCACACGAGCCTCTCGGGATCACCACGCTTCCACCACGTCCCGGCAGATGCGTTTCTCTTGCGCTCGCAGTGCTAGCTTGCGTCCTCCAAGGAATTGCAAGAGAAGAGTGTGGCTGTCCTTTTGGGAGGCTAGGGCAAGAAGACCTATGAATTTCTCACTAAAAGTTGTATTTATAGTGAGACTCAACTTCCAGGCCTAATGGGTTTCAAAGCCCTAATCCAATTAGGCTTTAATTTCGGGCTTAATAATGGCTCAACTATTGGGCCCATTATTAATACGAAATTATTGTGAAACCAAAACCCAAATTATTAGCCCATGCACTCTAATGATCCAAATAGCTCTATGTGTGCGACCCAATAGGCTCTTACCACGTTGGCAATGATCATAAATCACATTTATGATCATAAGCAATGAGCGGTGTCTAGCAACACATCATTGCTACCCAAGTGACAAGATTGTCGATGATTCGACTAAACCTTTATGATCATCACCGATATATGCCATTGTCCCTTTGTCCAAGATATCAAGACTAAGCATGAGACATGGAATGTGTCACTCTCGTATAGCCCAATCTTTGGTTTCTTGATTACCGAGTAGACCAACTTAAACTGATAACATTGATATCGTATATCAACTCATTCGAGCATGGCCATGCATTTTCTAAGTCTCACTCTATCAAGGGGCCTGAAGATATCACTCCCGTTACATATGAGGGACAAATCCCATCTTGATCATACAAATCCGTCCGCATGATATGTGACATACCCAATGACCTCCTTCAAGTTCACTCAGTTACGAGCAACAAAGGAAAGTATCAAAGTATGTGACTCACATGTAGGGAACCTTGATGATCTTAGGTCGAAGGACTACATATACCATGATCACTATGAGAATCACTTATGACACTCATATAACGATCCATGTAGTGTTCTCATGGTGGGTCGGTCCAGTACACAAGTTCTCCAACTTGTACCCATATGTAGACTACATATCTCATATTAGTCTCCACATATGCTAGTCGTTATGTATTATTGCAACCCTCTCCAAAATAATACTAGACCAGGGACATTTAAGAATATCATTATTCTAGGGTTATAATTATGTTTGTTAAGTTACGCAGAAAAAAAACAACAAACATAATTGCTGGATTAATGCCTTAATAAAATATCATGACTCAATGTGCAAAAATACAATCATCTCATGATTGGCTTTTGGGCACAACACTAACAATCTCCCACTTGCACTAAAGCCAATCATCCATGTATCTAATACCGATGGACCTAGAATGGCTATCATGCTTCTGCTGCGTAAGGGGCTTTGTCAGTGGATCAGCAATGTTGCTATCTGTCGAAGTCCTGCATATCCTTACATCACCCCTCTCGATGATCTCCCTGATGAGATGATAGCGTCGGAGTATGTGTTTGGATCGCTGGTGAGATCGAGGTTCCTTAGCTTGTGCGATTGCTCCATTGTTGTCACAATAGAGCTCTATCGGGTCGGCAATGCTTGGAACCACTCCAAGTTCAGTGATGAACTTCTTGATCCAAACTGCCTCCTTCGTAGCATCAGAGGCGGCAATGTACTCAGATTCTGTTGTAGAGTCAGCTACTGTCTCTTGCTTTGAACTCTTCTAGCTCACAGCACCACCACCAATACAAAACACATAACCAGATTGCGATCTAAAATCATGCTTATCAGATTGGAACCTTGCATCGGTGTAACCCCTTACAACGAGCTCATCTTCACCTCCAAAGACCAAGAATGCATCCTTAGTCCTTCGTAAGTACTTAAGGATGTTCTTAACAGCTGTCCAGTGACTCTCACCAGGGTTCGATTGGTACCTACTCATCATGCTCAAAGCATATGAGACATCGGGACGAGTACATATCATGGCATACATGATAGATCCAATTGCTGAGGCATATGGAATCTTACTCATGCGCTCTCTCTCCTCGGTTGTACTCGGACACTGAGATCTAGAAAGAGTGATACCATGTGACATGGGCAAGAATCCTTTCTTGGAATCTTGCATGCTAAACCTCTTTAGCACCTTGTCAATATATGTACTTTGACTTAGGCCAAGAAGCTTTCTAGATCTATCTCTATAGATCCTGATGCCTAACACATAGGCTGCTTCACCCAAGTCCTTCATAGAGAAACATTTCCCTAGCCAAGTCTTCACAGACTGTAGCTCAGGAATGTCATTCCCGATGAGTAGTATGTCATCTACATACAACACCAAGAAGACAATAGCGCTCCCACTAACCTTCTTGTAGACACAAGGTTCATCTTCATTTTTGATAAAACCAAACTCTTTGATTGCTTCATCAAAATGAAGATTCCAACTTCGAGAAGCTTGCTTCAGTCCATAAATGGACCTTTGCAACTTGCACACTTTATTGGCATTCTCAGGAGTGACAAAACCCTCAGGTTGTGTCATGTACACATCCTCAAGTAGCTTTCCATTTAGGAATGCAGTTTTGACATCCATTTGCCATATCTCATAATCATAGTGTGCAGCAATAGCAAACAAAATTTGGATGGATTTAAGCATAGCAACTGATGAAAAAGTTTCATCATAGTCAATACCATGAATTTGCTTGAAACCTTTTGCAACCAATCGTCCCTTAAAGGTAATCACATTACCATCCATGTCAGTTTTCTTCTTGAAAACCCATTTGCACCCTATGGGTTTTACCTCTTCAGGTGGGTCAACCAAAGTCCATACTTGGTTTTCATACATGGATTCCATCTCGGATTTCATGGCCACTAGCCACTTCTCAAAGTCAGGCCCCGACATAGCTTGTTGGTAGGTTGTGGGCTCATCCTGATCCATGAGCATCACATCACCAGTGTGAGTCACGAGAAATCCATATCTCTCAGGCTCACGCCGAATCCTACTAGACCTACGTGGGCTCTGTGCTACAGGAACAGACTCTTGAACCACAACATCTTGTGGTGTCTGTTCAGGTTCCATTTCAGGTTCGATGTCTCCTTGTTGTTCTTGAATTTCTTCAAGTTCTACTTTCCTCCCACTAGTTTCTTTTAGAGATAAACTCTTTCTCTAAAAAGACACCAGTTCGAGCAACAAACACTTTTTGCTCAGAAGGATTGTAGAAATAGTAACCCTTTGTTTGTTTGGGATACCCAACAAAAAGGCATTTTTGAGATTTGGGCCCTAGTTTGTCAGAGGATTGACGTTTCACATAAGCGTCACAGCCCCAAATCTTCATAAAAGACAAATTGGGATGCCTCCCACTCCATATCTCATATGGTGTCTTTTGAACCGATTTAGATGGAACTCGGTTTAGTGTAAAAGCGGTTGTCTCTAGAGCATGTCCCCAAAAGGAGTTTGGAAGGTCAGCTTGACTCATCATAGAGCGAACCATGTCTAACAGAGTTCGATTTCTCCTTTCAGATACACCATTCCATTGAGGTGTACCTGGTGGAGTGAGTTGTGATACTATACCACACTCCTTCAGATAGTCAAGGAATTCTCGATCCAAGTACTCTCCACCTCGATCTGATTGAAGTACTTTGATACTCTTCCCGAGTTGATTCTCTACTTCATTCTTGAATTCTTTGAACTTTTCAAAGGATTCTGACTTGTGTCTCATGAGATACACATAGCCATATCTGCTAAAGTCATCAGTGAAAGTAATGAAGTATTGGAAACCTCCTCTAGCTTGTGTAGACATAGGGCCACATACATCACTATGTATGAGTCCTAGTAAGTCATTAGCCCTTTCACTTTGCCCTGTGAATGGGGCTTTGGTCATCTTGCCCAACAAACATGACTCACATGTCTCATATGATTCAAAATCAAATGAGTCCAAGAGTCCATCCTTATGGAGCTTGGATATGCGGGTCTTATTTATATGGCCCAAGCGACAGTGCCAGAGATAGGTCGGGTTTGAATCATTTAATCTGACCTTCTTGGTATTCACATTATAGATTGGATCTTCGAGGTCTAGAACATACAACCCATTGCTAAGTTGAGCACTACCATAAAAGATTTCATTCAAATAAATAGAACAACATTTGTCCTTTATTATAAATGAAAAACCTTTCTTGTCCAAACAAGAAACAGAAATCAAATTTCTACTAATAGTAGGCACAAAGTAGCAGTTGTCTAATTCTAAAACTAATCCACTAGGTAAAGTGAGAACATAAGTCCCTACGGCTAAGGCAGCAACCCTTGCTCCATTTCCAACACGTAGGTCCACTTCACCTCGGGCCAATCTTCTACTTCTACTTAGATCCTGCACATTTGTACAAATGTGAGATCCACATCCAGTATCCAATACCCAAGATGAGGAAGTAGAAAAGTTAGCCTCTATAACAAAAATACCTGAAGTGGAAGTCTTACTTCCCTTTTCCTTAGCAAGTTCTTCAAGATAGAGCTTGCAGTTGCGCTTCCAGTGTCCAGGTTGCTTACAATGGAAGCACTCCCCTTCCTTTGCCACACCACCCTTTGGTTTCAGTGCAGCTGAAGAAGAACTAGCATTGGACTTTCCATTAGCTTTATCCTTCTTCTTGTTGGCTTTTCCCTTTCCCTTGCCCTTTTGAACCATCAAAATGGGCTTAGCCTTCTTAAGGTTTTGCTCAGCAGTTCTCAACATGTTGAGCAATTCAGGGAGGGACTTGTCAAGGTCGTTCATGTTATAGTTCATGATGAACTGACTGTAGCTTTCAGGCAACGATTGCAAGACTACATCAATAGCCAACTCTTTCTGAAGAGCAAATCCCAAATTCTCAAGATTCTCAATGTACCCAATCATCTTGAGCACATGAGGACCCACGGGACTTCCCTCAGACATCTTGCACTGAAACAATGCCTTAGAGGTCTCAAACCTCTCATGCCTAGCTTGCTCTTGGAAAAGCATTTTGAGATGTTCGATCATATCGAACGCCCCCATGTTCTCATGTTGCTTCTGAAGCTCAGATTCCATGGTAATAAGCATGAGGCATGCAACATCCAAAGCATCATCAGAATGCCTCTTGTGAGCATCCCTTTCAGCTCTTGGAGCAGTGGCAGCAGGCTCATTCGGAATGGGCTGCTCTAGGACATAAGCCTTTCTCTCTTGTTTGAGGACTATCCTCAAGTTTCGGTACCATTTGAGAAAGTTGGTCCCATTCAGTTTTTCCTTCTCAAGGATCGATCGCAACGAAAGTGTCGATGTGTTTTGTGCCATGGTTATCTACAACAGTAAATATGCAGTGTAAGAGTCATGTATTTTAATTCATTTAATAAGGACTTTTATTAAACGATACTCCCACTATTTTCCTCAAAATAATAACCCTCGATATTATTTCGGAACACCTCGGCGCTAAGGTATTCTAGTGGGCCAAGATCCATATTTGATCACAACCTGAGTCAGCTTTGGCTTTTCTCTCAAGTTACAGCTATTTAGGTAGGCAACTCCTTGCCAATTGCATCTTATGCAACTCTTGGATAGTTGGGTGAACAACACTTGTCCAAGCTCATCTCATGAGCTTAAGCCCAACTCTATGCCTCTAAGTCCCTAATCCTATTAGGATGACTTAGTTAAGTCGAACCCAAAGTTAGCAGTTTGGATATCACTATTATCCCATCGCGCCTTACCAAGATGAACATAGGTGCTTTGCTTTGGCAAACCCACCTAATGTTGATCAAAGTCTTGACGAGTGCCAACATTTGGAAGGCATCACATTTAATGACTTAATATTTGTTTGAGGGATTTTTTCTTTTGATCTCACCAATTTGTTATCTCCGGTTGTTTTATACATGCATCACATACAAATATAAAACATGCATCTCATGCTTACAAGAAAGTAAATGTGACATGGTTATAGCCCAAACTATGCGATATTCTCAAGCCAATGAGAATATCATAAAAGCCTAAGAAAAGAAAAGAGTCTTCACAAGCTCCTTCTCTTCCTTTCTTGGCTGCCCTTTTGTTGTCATCTCCTTGGACATACCTCCTTGGATGATCCTTAGACATACCACCTTGGATGATCCCATAATGCACCATTACATCAATAATAGAAACCTCGAGTTACATTCGAGGGGAGTAAGGTGAGAAGAGAATGTACAATGAGAGTGATAAGAAAAGGCACGACTCGCAGGCCATATTTACAAGTACAACCAATCAAGGGCTATAACCATGCACCATGCTTCAAACACCAATCAGCATATCATGTCAAATCTCATTCAACAAAGATGCATGCCAATTTTTGCGCGTTGATTAACCAGTTTTTATTTATGTGGCACTTCGCATACGGCGGTCCCGCTGGCCGGTCAGCGGGCGGTGGTTCCGCTGACCGGTCAACGAACGGGGTTAAGGGGAGCCACCCTTGCGGGGGGAATGGGGGGCAGCGCCCCCCGACGCAAAAAATTGTCTTACAATTGCTTAGCCCAAAATCTTCTATTTCGAGCAAGTAGGCACCCGAGACTCCTCCATTCGAGCCACCAAAAATACCTTACTTTTGGTGTCCGAACAGGCCGAATCCGAACAAAGCTAGGGTTTTTGCAACTATTGCAAGAATCCTAATCCATATAGGTATCTCATACCTATCAATTTCGGGTTAATCTCATTAACCAATTAGTGTCATTTCTTCATATATGTCATATGTTCATTACGAGTTCCGGTTTCATGCATCATGAATCAATCTAATTAATCATGGCCGGAAAACAACCGAACACATAACATCATGCGATTCAACATCAATCCCGATTTAGGGTTTCACCAGTAGCTCTGATACTACTGTTGGGTTTCGGGAGCCAAACAACGCAGCGGAATTTAGCCAAAACCCTCCAGGATCCAAATGAAACGGGGTAAACCGGGTGTTCGAAAATTTTCACACCTAATTTTCGGTTGAGATCTCTCACTCAACTGTAGAGTTGAATCACAAAACCTGAACAGTTGACGTGTTCAGGCTCTCTATGGTATCCACACGAGCCTCTTGGGATCACCACGCTTCCACCACGTCCCGGCAGATGCGTTTCTCTTGCGCTCGCAGTGCTAGCTTGCGTCCTCCAAGGAATTGCAAGAGAAGAGTGCGGCTGTCCTTTTGGGAGGCTAGGGCAAGGAGACCTGCGAATTTCTCACTTAAAAGTTGTATTTATAGTGAGACTCAACTTCCAGGCCTAATGGGTTTCAAAGCCCTAATCCAATTAGGATTTAATTTCGGGCTTAATAATGGCTCAACTCTTGGGCCCATTATTAATACGAAATTAAAGTGAAACCATAACCCAAATAATTAGCCCATGCACTCTAATGATCCAAATAGCTCTATGTGTGCGACCCAATAGGCTCTTACCACGTTGGCAATGATCATAAATCACATTTATGATCATAAGCAATGAGCGGTGTCTAGCAACACATCATTGCTACCCAAGTGACAAGATTGTCGATGATTCGACTAAACCTTTATGATCATCACCGATATATGCCATTGTCCCTTTGTCCAAGATATCAAGACTAAGCACGAGACATGGAATGTGTCACTCTCGTATAGCCCAATCTTTGGTTTCTTGATTACCGAGTAGACCAACTTAAACTGATGACATTGATATCGTATATCAACTCATCCGAGCATGGCCATGCATTTTCTAAGTCTCACTCTATCAAGGGGCCCGAAGATATCACTCCCGTTACATAGGAGGGACAAATCCCATCTTGATCATACAAATCCCTCCGCATGATATGTGACATACCCAATGACCTCCTTCAAGTTCACTCAGTTACGAGCAACAAAGGAAAGTATCAAAGTATGTGACTCACATGTAGGGAACCTTGATGATCTTAGGTCGAAGGACTACATATACCATGATCACTATGAGAATCACTTATGACACTCATATAACGATCCATGTAGTGTTCTCATGGTGGGTCAGTCCAGTACACAAGTTCTCCAACTTGTACCCATATGTAGACTACATATATGATATTAGTCTCCACATATGCTAGTCGTTATGTATTTTTGCAACCCGCTCCACAATAATACTAGACCAGGGACTTTTAAGAATATCATTATTCTAGGGTTACAATTATGTTTGTTAAGTTACGCAGGAACAAAACAACAAACATAATTGCTAGATTAATGCCTTAATAAAATATCATGACTCAATGTGCAAAAATACAATCATCTCATGATTGGCTTTTGGGCACAACACTAACACTTAAAAGTGTTCCAAGTTGGTAACTTGGTCCCCAAGAAAAAGCATTAAGGATTTCTTGTTTTTCAAGCAACCTATGGACTTTTTTGTAAGGTTTTGGAAATTTGGGTACTTAATTGCAAAACTCTCAAGAAAGAGACTTGGAGAGTTATGGGAAGGATATGAATGGTATGAAAGTGCTATTGGAGGACTAAATTGCTCATGGAAGACAAGTTTGGACAAAGGAAACACTAAAGGCAATAAGGACCTAAATGTCCTAGTGTAAACCTTAAGGTGTTCAAGCTTTTGACTTAAGTCTAAGGGTGGAATTGTGGGGTTATCCCACCATGGGGGAGGCAGCCAAGACTTGATAATTAGTCAAAAATATTGGGCACATGTGTACCAATGATTTTAAGAGAAAGAGACCATAATTAGTGTGAAGGAAAATGACATAAAGCAAGGTTAAGCTTGTTAAGTGTATTTTGGTGCCCTTAAGCTCATTTAAGTCCATTTAATTCGCCAAATCACTTATCCCTCTCTCATTTTCGTCCTCCCCCAGCCCAATAACACAGCCATACTTCCTCCATAGCCACCACACCTTTAAACTTGCAATTGATTGAAGTTGAAGGCAAAAGGAGGCAATTGGAAGCAAACTAGAGCTATTTCTTGCATACTTCAAGGATCAAGTTTGATTTTCGGCCTACCCACTTTGGTAATGGTTCTCTTGTTCTCATGGGTTGTTTTCTGTATTTTCAAACATCCATGGAGCTATGGCTAAGCTTGGAAGAGAGCCCGGAGCTTGATAAACCAAGTTTATTGAGGGGAGTGCACTTGTTGAAGGTTTTGTGACCTATTGTCAAGTGCACAAAGATGGCAGTGAAATGAGGGTTTCTAGAGCTCAAAGTTAGTACTAACTAGTTTTAAAATCCTCCTAAGACCAATCATTAGCTCGAGGAGTGCTGCCATAGTGATTTGGTTATGTTTATTATGTGTTTTACGGACTAATCTATGGTTATTGTTGCTGCTGCATTTCATGTGTTTGTTGGTTGTGTTTGGCTGCTGCGTTTGGTTGCCATATCTTGTATATATGCATTGTGGTTTTTGTGTTTTAGTGTCTTTGGATTCAGGTTTTAATGATGGTTACATTGCCTATTGAATCCAAGTGCTACCCTTACTAAGTTTCTCAATGAAACTCACTCCCCTCAATTCTGTCATTTCAGGTCCAGCTGAAAGATCACCTTCAAACTAACGTTTTTAATTTGATTTTTGATCTGAAGTTTCAGGTAAATCAAATTTCATATGTCTAGTTATAATCTGGAAAGTTTCATGATTTTAGGAGCACATTTGGTATTTTTTATGGTGGTACTTACTGTGTTGTGCAGCAGCTGTCCAGCATCCTGTTCTGGAGTCCATTGTGTCTCGGGCACTCCTGTAACCTAGGGTGTGTATTTAGCTGAGTTAAGACCATATTGTAGTGCATGTATGCATGTACATATATTTTATGTAAAATGAGACAAGTATGTGAACATTTAAGTAATGTTTTGGCTATGTAAGTGATGTGGTGTAAAGCTGCCTAAGTGTGAATGATGGGCTGCTTACTTGTAAATTCTGTTTTGCCCACATAAAGTTGTTAAAATAAAGGGAATTTAATTTATGTGTAATGGAAATATATGGGATATCCTTGGAGGGCTTTCCCATTGTGAATGAAGTGTTTGCATGGTTTGGAAAAATTGTATGGGAAAAATGGTCCAAAAGTTTCCAGAATTTCGACTCTAGACTTAAAGTTTAATATCTCCCTATGTAGAAGGAATATTGGTATGAAATTTTGACCACAACTAGAGGACATCTAGATGGTTAACTGGGATTTGGAATTTATGGATTTAGATTCCTGTAGCCAAATATATGACGTTCCAAAATTGGCTGAGTTACTGTTCATTTGGTCAGAATTTTGTAACCAACTTCAAAAATCCATAACTTGGTCCATAGGTGGGTTATTGATGTAAAAAAAAATTCTATGGTTTCCTATGAGTCTCTAATTGGTAATGGAGTAAATAAAACAGGGGGCTATATGGCTATAATGATACAGTTTATTAGTGGAAGTCACAGGTGCAGTAGCTGGCCACTAAAAACTAACAAGATTGCCTAATGTGTGGAAGCCAAAACTAAGACTTATGCTAGTGTTTTCCTTCTTAGCTGCCATAGTGTGCATAAATGTAAATATGTGTGTTATGGTTAGACCAATATGCATGTATTTACATAGTGCTCAAGAGGGTCACTTGGGTATGTACACTGGGGGTGTTGTTCTGATGACCTACAGGACACACCAAACCTGGGAGTTTAAATGCATAGTTTTGGCACCATAACTGGACTACCCCGGAGTAGGTAACATAATTAGCATTAAATTAGATAGTTGCTTGGCAACCCTAGCCCTTATAGTACCTAGGATACCTTCACTGAATAATACCATCACCTACACACACATAATTCACTAACACACATAGCCTAACCATGAATTGATTAGTGAATGCATAAGTCCTTACCATAGCTTATCAATCATGTAATGGCCAAAGCTCCTCAAGCTTAGATTATCCTTCACTTAGTTTGTTGATGCTATGACTTTCTTTCTTAGCCTAAATGGTGCAAGAAACTGCCAAAACAGACAAACATCCACTTGATTTTAGCTTTGGTTGCTCTTAGAAACTCAACTTCACCATGAAAGCTCTATACCTAACCTCAAGCTTCTTCCATGGAGTTCTTTGCAACTGGTTGGAGGGGATCAAAGATAGTGGAGGCATCTGTAGCTAGATGGGGACAAGTGGCATCAAGAGTGGGCTTATTGTTATCTTAGCCACAACACAAAATTGCATGTACTGCTCAAGTCCCTCACAAAATATTCTTTCAAAATGGCCACTCAATGTACTTTCAATTGAGCCCCACAAGTCTTTAAATTATCTATTTCATCTTTCTTCATGGCCAAGTCACAACTAAACCTGATAGTGCTTAACACTCAATTTATTCCTTAGCCTCCAATAAACTCTATCTCTAGGGTTCCAAATCATTACTTGTATCTCTTGCTTCTTGGCCAAGTTATCCTTTAACCTAAAAGATTTAAATTCCCAAGTTCCATTCAAGTACCTTTTTCCTAGGTTTTCAAACCTCATAGCCCATAGCTAAAAACTGTTAGTGTTGTGCCCAAAAGGCAATCATGAGATGATTGTATTTTTGCATATTAAGTCATGATATTTTATTAAGGCATTAATCCAGCAATTATGTTCGTTGTTTCGTTTCTGCGTAACGTAATAAACATAATTGTAACCCTAGAATAATGATATTCTTAAACGTCCCTGGTCTAGTATTATTGTGGAACGGGTTGCAATAATACATAACGACTAGCATATGTGGAGACTAATATGAGATATGTAGTCTACATATGGGTACAAGTTGGAGAACTTGTGTACTGGATCGACCCACCAAGAGAACACTACATGGATCGTTAGATGAGTGTCATAAGTGATTCTCATAGTGATCATGGTATATGTAGTCGTTCGACCTAAGATCATCAAGGTTCCCTACATGTGAGTCACACATACTTTGATACTTTCCTTTGTTGCTCGTAATTTAGTGAACTTGAAGGAGGTCATTGGGTATGCCACATATCATGCGGAGGGATTTGTATGATCAAGATGGGATTTGTCCATCCTATGTAACGGGAATGATATCTTCGGGCCCCTTGATAGAGTAAGACTTAAAAAAATGCATGGCCATGCTTGGATGAGTTGATATACAATATCAATGTCATTAGTTTAAGTTGGTCTACTCGGTAATCAAGAAACCAAAGATTGGGCTATACGAGAGTAACACATTCCATGTCTCGTGCTTAGTCTTGATATCTTGGACAAAGGGACAATGGCATATATTGGGGATGATCATAAAGGTTTAGTCGAATCATCGACAATCTTATCACTTGGGTAGCAATGTGTGTTCCTAGACACCGCTCATTGCTTATGATCATAAATGCGATTTATGATAATTGCCAATGTGGTAAAATCCTATGGGGTCGCACACATAGAGCTATTTGGATCATTAGAGTGCATGGGCTAATAATTTGGGTTTTGGGTTCACAATAATTTCGTATTAATAATGGGCCCAATAGTTGAGCCATTATTAAGCCCGAAATTAAATCCTAATTGGATTAGGGCTTTGAAACCCATTAGGCCTGGAAGTTGAGTCTCACTATAAATACAACTTCTAGTGAGAAATTTGTAGGTCTCCTTGCCCTAGCCTCCAAAAAGGACAGCCGCACTCTTCTATTGCAATTCCTTGGAGGACGCAAGCTAGCACTGTGAGTGCAAGAGAAACACATTTGCCGGGACATGGTGGAAGCGTGGTGATCCCGAGAAGCTCGTGTGGATACCATAGAGAGCTTGAACACGTCAACTGTTCAAGTTTTGTGATTCGACTCTACAGTTGAGTGAGAGATCTCAACCGAAAATTAGGTATGAAAATTTTTGAACACCTGGTTTACCCCGTTTCACTTGGATCCTGGAGGGTTTTGGTTAAATTCCGTTGCGCTGTTTGCCTCCCAAAACCCAACAAACACTTGGAAACTTTAGGGCAATACAAGCACCACGTGATAGCCAAAGGGCTACCGCCCCCGAGATCTCCTGATGAACTATCCTGACACCACCCTCGGTGGGAGCTTAGGCCGACCTTGGGGCATTCTTAACACCACCCTCAGAAAGGAACATGACTAACTTTGGTAAAAGGTGTCTTCCACCACCCTCACATTTGTGAAGCTAGCAACCTTGAAAAAGTAGATCAACCATCGTCAACAGCGGAAAAACTCTGTCGAAGATGACCCACTCCTTCGAAGGGCCTTCTCTAATAAACCTTGGGGGGGGGGGTCGGAAATCTTCACCAAAAGGGGTCTCACACCTCGAAGGCTTTTGACGGAGATGCGACAAAAATGGTTAAGGAGCCTTTGACAAAGAGACCTCGCCACCTAGAGATGCCTACCTCCAAAGGTATGGATTGGATCTGACCGAACACTTGTCATGATCTGGACAAGCTATGTCAAATGGCCTCCTCTATCCACCCTCCTACAAATACATAGGAGGGACCTTGGTAAGCACAGGAGAGACTTTATTTATTCTCTGCTCCCTGCTCTTCATCTATCACTCTCATAAATACTAACTTGGGCGTTGGAGGCTCCTCCCCCCGGAAACATACTCCGGGGAGCTCCTAACCCTTGTTCTTCTAAGTGTTTCAGATACTTTCACATCGAAAGTCCTCTTTCCGGGCCAACATGTCATTCAACGAAGATGCCAACGGGCATCATTTGGCACCGTCTGTGAGAGTGCCCCCATCCTCAGGTCACCATTGTTGAGACTCGACGTTCTAAGGACAAGGAACTCCTGAGGTCCCAATCCGTGCCGAAAACTCAAGCGGCAACTGAACAAGCTACGACAGAGGCTTCCTTGCGTAAGCATGAACATCCTCTAACGGTCACTATGGGCTTTCTATGCAACTTTCAGCACTTTATCATTGCTGAAATAACCCAACTGCTTGATGAAAGGTGGTCACAACCACCTCCTAGGGGAAGGGCACCTTCTCCCAGTACCCGTAAATAGAGAAGCCCAAGGTTACCTTGCTGGAGCTTCAGAAGTGGAGGTTCTCATGATGAGTTTTCAACTGAGAACGTACCCTCCAGAGGACGTTACACTGGAGAAACGTTGTCAAAGGGGCATAGAACTTCCCGACGGTGAAGTCCATCCACTAACGGGAAATTCCAGTCCCCTCATCGGTGAAGTTACTCGCTGAAAAGATGATGTCACTCTCCATTGCCGGTGATTGCCAAGCAACGAGGAGATGATGACACTGCCATCCTCATGGAGAGAATCCTTAAAAGGCTGGAGAAGGTAGTAAAATAGGTTTCTCGAAAACTTGTTTGGTCAAGATTGTCGGAGACCTTCACCGGAGAAGAGTCACCCTTCATCTGTGTAGTGGTAGAGGCGCCTATGCCAAGTGAATTCTGAGTTGTACACTTGGAGATGTATGATGGATGCAGCAAGCCCCAAGCCCACCTAACAAAAAAAAGGTGTAGCATGATGTTGCATGGTACTGATGATGCCACTCTTTGCAAGCGTTTCGAAGTCAGCATATTAGGGCCGGCAATGACGTGGTATAACTCACTAGCTCCTAGAACCAAAATAGGATTCCAGGAGTTATCCACCACATTCACCCAACATTTCATCAAAAGTAGACCGGCAACAAAGATGCCTGTCCAAATGTTTGACATAGTGCAAAAGAATGGGAAGACCGTTCAGGACTATGTCAGAAGGTACAATCGAGAAGCCCTGAGTGTGCCCAACTTCTGCCCCAAAATTCACATCCCTGCCATGATCAAGGTGTTGGGTTTCGGGAGCCAAACAGCGCAGCAGAATTTAACAGAAACCCTACAGGATCCAAGTGAAATAGGGTAAATCGGGTGTTCGAAAATTTCATACCTAATTTTCGGTTGAGATCTTTCACTCAACTGTAGAGTCGAATCACAAAACTTGAACAGTTGACGTGTTCAAGCTCTCTATGGTATCCACACGAGCCTCTCGGGATCACCATGCTTCCACCACGTCCCGGTAGATGCGTTTCTCTTGCGCTCGCAGTGCTAGCTTACGTCCTCCAAGGAATTGCAAGAGAAGAGTGCGGCTGTCCTTTTCGGAGGCTAGGGCAAGGAGACCTGCGAATTTCTCACAAGAAGTTGTATTTATAGTGAGACTCAACTTCCAGGCCTAATAGGTTTTAATGCCCTAATCCAATTAGGCTTTAATTTCGGGTTAATAATGGCTCAACTATTGGGCCCATTATTAATACGAAATTATTGTAAACCCAAAACCTAAATTATTAGCCCATGCACTCTAATGATCCAAATAGCTCTATGTGTGTGACCCAATAGGCTCTTACCACATTGGCAATGATCATAAATCACATTTATGAACATAAGCAATGAGCGGTGTCTAGCAACACATCATTGCTACCCAAGTGACAAGATTGTCGATGATTCGACTAAACCTTTATGATCATCACCGATATATGCCATTGTCCCTTTGTCCAAGATATCAAGACTAAGCACGAGACATGGAATGTGTCACTCTCATATAGCCCAATCTTTGGTTTCTTGATTACCGAGTAGACCAACTTAAACTGATGACATTGATATCATATATCAACTCATCCGAGCATGGCCATGCATTTTCTAAGTCTCACTCTATCAAGGGGCCCGAAGATATCACTCCCGTTACATAGGAGGGACAAATCCCATCTTGATCATACAAATCCCTCTGCATGATATGTGACATACCCAATGACCTCCTTCAAGTTCACTCAGTTACGAGCAACAAAGGAAAGTATCAAAGTATGTGACTCACATGTAGGGAACCTTGATGATCTTAGGTCGAAGGACTACATATACCATGATCACTATGAGAATCACTTATGACACTCATATAATGATCCATGAAGTGTTCTCATGGTGGGTCGGTCCAGTACACAAGTTCTCCAACTTGTACCCATATGTAGACTACATATATCATATTAGTCTCCACATATGCTAGTCGTTATGTATTATTGCAACCCACCCCACAATAATACTAGACTAGAGACGTTTAAGAATATCATTATTCTAGGTTATAATTATGTTTGTTAAGTTACGCAGAAACAAAACAACAAACATAATCGCTGGATTAATGCCTTAATAAAATATGATGACTCAATGTGCAAAAGAATACAATCATCTCATGATTGGCTTTTTGGGTACAACACTAACACCAGGGACTTTGGAGAGATTCACAACTCTTTTATGAGTTCTCCAAAGATTCCCCTGACACCCTTGAAGAATTCTACCGAAAAGTAGAACAACACATGATGGGCAAAGAGCAGAGGATGGGAGGGCCGAAGTCTGATCACAAACGGGGAAGCGGCTAGTGTCGTTCACTCCCTTAAAGACCGCAAGGACGAACATACTGATGGCCATGGAAAGGCAAGGAACATCAATCCAGCGTCCGAAGGCAATGACCTTGGACAATAAGAAGAATATGAATAAGTTCTACCAATTCCACTTGGACCACGGGCATGATACCAAAGATTGCTTTCAGCTAAGAAAGTACATTGAATCCCTGATCAAGCAAGGGCAACTTCACCATTACTTGCCGATGCCGTCTGCCAAATCCTGGGAAAGGAAGGAGGAAGATAGAAGGGGAGAAGATAAGGACTATGATTTTAATCAATGTTGGAACCAAAGTCCCAGAAAACACCCAACACCTCCGGTAGGAATAATCCAGACAATTACCATGAGAATACCCTCAGCTAAGAGGAAAAGGAGAGTCTAAGAAATCTCGATGATGGAATTCGACAACCCAGCGAACAAGCTTGTTCATAAAGATGGGTCTACCGTGAAGTTCCAACATGATGACCCTTTCCAAATCACAGCAAGGATAGGGAGCTGGGATGTCAAAAGAGTGCTCATCGATGATGGCTCCAACGCTGATCTTCTGTTCTCCTACTTGTTGCCGAACTTGGGTGTCTCTAAGGGTGATCTTAATCCCGTTACCTACCTAACTTTTGACGTAGGTCCCACAGAACTTTCTATACTTGGATGGATCGATCTGCCCTTGATGTTAAGGGGAACCTCGGTTTAGACCAAGGAAGAGCTCTTTGGTTCCACCATGACAAGCTTCATCATCATAGATGTCCCTTCTTCATACAATGCCATCCTTGGAAGGCAAACACTGTGTAATCTTCACATTCACCCAGATGTGAAGTACCTAACCGTCATGTTCGGCATAAAGGAAGGGGACGCAGAAATATTCATTGATCAAGCCTAAGTAAGGAAAGTCTTCATAAGGTAAGACAGAGCCCAATGAAAGTGCATGCACAGACTTCGGGATAGAAGAGCATGGGAACTGAAGAGAAAAGAAGCAACTTTGAAAAAATAGAAGCAAAGGATGTAGAGTTTTTCCCACACCGAAGTACCCGAGTGGGGAAAAAATTGGCTGAAGGTGACAAGGAAAAGCTTGTATCCCTTCTATTAATGAACAAAGATTTGTTTGCCTACTCTCCGAGTGATGTGCCTGGGGTGGACCCTAGTATAATCCAACATTGTCTTAAAGTGTGTCTGGAGGTAAAGCCTATTCTGCAGAAGAAACATAGCCTCTCGGCGCATAAGAACAACTTTGTTAAAATCGAAGTCCAACAGTTAACGGGGGCGGGAATAATAAGGGAGGTCAAGTACCCTAAATGGCGAAGCAATGCAGTTGTTGCAATGAAGGAGGGGAGCGATAAGCTCCGGATGTGCATCGACTTCCGAAACATAAACAATGCTTGTCCAAAGGACTCGTATCCTTTGCCACCAATAGACCAATTAGTAGACTCCACTGCCGAATATGGTCTATTCAGCTTCCTCGATGCCTTTAACGAATATCACCAAATGCGGATGAATCCTAAAGATGAGGAAAAAACCACCTTCATTGTCAAAATTAGGACTTACTGCTACGTTAGAATGCCCTTCGGCCTTAAAATTGCTGGAGCAACATACCAAAGACTGATGAACAAGGCATTCAGCTCCCAAATTGGGAGAAATATGGAAGTATATGTCAACGATATGATAGTCAAGAGCAAACAGCTTAGTAGTCAAATCATAGACTAGGAGGAAACATTCCACCAGGTTCGGAAGTTCAACATCTGTCTTAACCCCAAAAAATGTGTGTTCGAGGTAATGGTTGGAAAATTCCTCATGTTTATGGTATCTGAAAGAGGTATCGATGACAACCCAGAAAAGGTTAAGGTCCTGCTAGGATTTTGAACTCCCACGATGACCAAGGATGTTCAAAGGTTTACAAGGAGAATCACGGCCCTTAGCAGATTCATCTCCAGATACGAGGACCGGTGTTGACCATTCTCCAAAATGCTCACCAAAGCAGCAAAAAATGAAGAGAACCTTGGTTTTTAGGAACATCCTTGGAAGGAAGATTGCCAAATGGCTTGGGACGAACTTAAGAGCTACTTAACCCACCTACCGACACTTCAGCAGCCGCTGGAAGGAGAACCTCTCGTCCTTTACCTCACCATTACCGAAAAGGCCGTAAGATCAGTACTTGTAAGGGAAGAGGGAGGAAAACAGTGACCAGTATACTATGCAAGCAAGTCCCTTTATGGTGCTAAAGTGAGGTACCCTCATCTATGCTCTAGTGTCGGTAAGCAGAAGGTTGCGGCCTTACTTCGATGGACATCCTATCATTGTTCGGAGTAACCTACCTCTTAAGGCTGTCATGCGAAAGTTAGACCACTCTGGAAGATTATCAAAGTGGTGCATCGAGCTTGGCGAATATGATATCACCTATGAACCAAGAAGGGCAATAAAGGCCCAAGCATTGGCAGATTTTAGCTCTGAAGTACCAAAAATTAAAGATACCCCGGAGGACCTCATTAGTGACGAACCTGAGTGGACAATCTTCATTGATGGTGCCTCCGATTTTGAACATCAAGGAGCTAGAGTAATTCTGCGGGGACCCGAAGGTATGAAAGAATCAAAGTCCATCAAGTTCAGTTTCAGCATCACCTATAATGTCATCGAATATAAAGCCCTCATAGCAGGCTTACAGTTGGCAAAAAGAGTTGGTGTGAGAAATCTAAAGGCCCACAGTAATTCTCAGCTGGTAGTCCGACAAATGGTGGGGGACCATGGAGCAAAAGACTTGAACTTGGCAAAGTAACATGACCTCACAAAAAGGCTTATCCAAGAATTTGACAGGGTATAGATAAAAAACATACCTCGGTGGGATAATATGGAGGTGGATAAGTTGGCCAAATCATAGGAGTTCATGGAAGTACTCTATTAGCCGAGCATAGGATTAATGTGCATAGCAACCTCGAGTACAGGGTGGAAAGATCCTATCAGGAAAGATCTCGCAACTTTGGAACTTCCCAAAGATCCTCTTGAAGCTGCGAAAGTGTGAAAACTCTCAGGTAGATACTTCCTGATCGGAGATGAGTTGTACCAACAAGGGTACCCAAGTCCATTACAAAGGTGTGTCAACGAAGAGAACGTTGGGATAGTCCTCAAAGAAGTCCATGAGAGGGCCTGTGGTTCTCACATTGAGACTGATTCCCTTGCCAGAGTGATGATCTGCCAAGGATATTTCCGGCCTACCTTAAGGAAGGATGCGAGGCAGTTTGTTCAGAAATACAACAAGTGCCAGAGACACGGTTCCATCTAGAGACTACCCTCAGAAGTAATAACTTTGACAAACTATCCTTGCCCCTTTGCTGTTTGGGGTATTGATCTCATTGGGCCTCTTCCAACTACTCCAGAAGAAGTGAAGTTCTGCGTAGTTACAATAGACTATTTCACCAAGTGGATCTAGGTAGAGCCTTTAGCAGCAATATTAGCAAAGGACATACAAAGATTTGTCTGGAAGAACATCATATGCAGATTTGTCGTACCGAGGGTGATAGTAGCTAATAATGGTTCCTAGTTTACGGATAAAGGTTTACAGGAATTCATAGCTAACCTCGGGATAAAATTGCACTTTGCCCCGGTTGCCCATCCTCAGAGCAATGGACAAGTTGAAGTGTCAAACAGAACGATAAAAAATGGTCTGAAAAAGAGGTTGAAGGAAGTAAAGGGAAAATGGCCAAGAGAGCTTCCGAGCATGCTGTGGAGCTACTGAACAACTCATAGAAAGGCCATGCGTGAGACACCCTTCTCACTCATCTTCGGCACAGAGGCCATTATCCCTGTCGAGGTTGTACAGTCATCTGTAAGAATATAGGTGCTCGACAAAGAAGGGAACCACCTCGGTTTAAGAACCAAGTTGGATATAATTGGCAAGCATAGAGAAATGGCCAAGCTCAGAAGAAAAGCTTTTCAGTAGAAAGTAGCTATTGCCACAAACTTGGATGTCAAGTGTAAAGGAATCAAGAAAGGGGACCTCATTCTCTGAAAGGCTGAACTTGAAGCCCGAAGACCATCTCATGGAATACTTTGGGCAAATTGGAATGGACCTTATTTGGTCCTCGAGGAAGTTTGGCCAGGAGTCTATAAGCTTGGTGATACTGAAGGTAAAGAATTGAAAAATACATGACATTCAGACTCTTTGAAAAAATTCTACACTTAGAAACATTTTCAAGGGAAAAATTGTGCAAAAGACGCTGAAGGAGGCAAACCAAATGTGGTTGCTTCTGAAGGTGCATGAGTAATATTGTACAATTTTTACCGAGGGTGATTGACTGAACATAGTTGGTCCCAAAGTTATTGAACTATTTTTTACACAAATTAAGTTTCACCGAAGATGGTCGACCGAACATGGTTAGTCCCAAAGGTACTTAACTATTTTTGAAAGGCAAGTCTTCTAAAGAAGATTGACCGAAGATGGTTGTGATACCTTCAGAGGGACTAAGGTTGTAAATCCTTAAAGAAGGACACGACTCATCACTGAAGATGGTTAAATGCCGAAGGATGAAGATAATGTCCGAAGTCATACAAATCAAGGACTTGGCCAAAGTGTTGCACAAAATATGGGAAAGTTTCATTAAGTTTAAATGATGAAGTACAAAGTACAAAAAAAAAAAAAGAAGCCTATTGCTTGTCTTGCCCATCTTTGAGGTCTTCCACATCCTCGGCATGATCATCTTCAGCATCATTGTCCTCATTTTGTCCACCATCATCAACTAAAGGAAGAAGAATGGGAGGTTGAGAAATTCAATCCTCGACTATGCTGAGGACCGCCCTTTTGGGATATCAAGCACCCATAAGAAGGAGAGGTCAAGGTCAGGATATTGGGACAAGACTTGATTGCTAGCAAGGCAAAAACTGTCCTGATATGAGGACTTAGTTGCCCCGTCAGACTTAGCCTTCTCCGCCTTCAAGTTCTCTAGTCTTTTCTTAAGTACTTCAACCTCCTTCACCAGTTTCCTTTTCTTCTTCTTCTTTTCCTTCTTCAACCAATTGATCTTGGCTATGAATGTGGCATTTAGCCCAATGCCTTTGTGAGATCAGCAACGGCCTCTTCCTTTTCCCTCTAAAAGGCTTCATTTGCTGAAGTCAGCACCACTACCCTCGCACCAAGGTCTAACACTTTGGAAGAAAAATCTTCCAAAAGCTCATTTTGGCCCTCCAGCACCTCTTCCCGAAGACTAGCTAGGTCATCCTTTGCAATTTTGTTGAGCTCACCTTACTTAATGACCGAGCTCACAAACAGTTCCTTGGCCTTGGCGAAGTGCTCCTCTAATTGACCTCGGATAAAAGATTCTATGGCTGCCCAAGCCCAAAAATGTCCATTGTATACCAAAAGCTGCAAAAGGGAGGATTCCAAATGTGGGTCAAAAGCAAAAAAAGCTCAAAATTTTTCAAAATCCTAAAGGGCTAAGGTTTACCTGGGCAGCATGCTTGGCCATCCTCGAGGCGAGGATCTCTCATTTAGGCACTCCTTCATCAGAGACTGGAAGGTAGCATTTGTCATAATGCCCCTCGCCATCTAAGGAGCCATATTCTGACTATCCTCACAGAACAAGTCCATGTCCTCCGTGAAGGTCTAGAAGGGCTCCCTCGAGACCTTGTCCATCTCAAAGGGCCTTTTTCTGAACGTGTTTGGCCATCCACTAAGCCTGGGCTTGCTCATCTGTAAAATCACGCCAAAGTTCAATTATAACATTATCCCTTAACTATTCATCTACAAAGTCTAAAATACCAAAAATCTCAAACCCATAGATGAATGGCTAAGGGACAAACCTTGTTAGAGTTTGGGGCCCTCTTCATCAGAATCACTAGTGTACAACACCTCGACGGGGATGTCCTTGCCTTTCGTGCGTCACAGCTCTTGAGCCTCTTCAGCAGACACCTCCCCCAACGAAGTCCCCAGTGCCTTAACAGCAGCATCAGGACTTAGAGGGGTAAAGTGTATGGCCAGCCCCCAAGGCGGGTTAGCACGCACAGGAGTTCGGTCGAGTACTTTTACTTAACCTTCAGGTGGAGGTGGAAGGAAGTCTTCTTTAGCTTTATTTGACTTTGATGTCGAAGATAGTCTAGCTGTGACCTTTTTTCTCTTCGGTACCTTCTTCCTCTATTGCTCCCCCTTTCGGCCTGACCGAGGAAGAGACTCTTGTAGAAGGCTACAGATTTATCGTCCATATTTGCAAAAAGAAGAACATCAGTGTAAGTACGGAAAGGCATATGCAACAGAAATTGGAATGGAGCTTACTCTCTTTAAGTGCCAAATATGTAAGCTTGCCCCAAAGGAGCATGACCAACCAGGACTACTTCCCGTCTACTACCGGTTTAGGCATATTTAAGTCAGTGATGTGCTCCTTAACAACCTCGAGTTGCCAAAGCACTTCTTCGATCATGCAGCTCCATCTAATGGGGAAGGGGTAGAGAGAGCATGGTGGAACCTCGGCATCCCAATCCATGACAGCCTGAATACGGCTGTCAAACTCCTCAAATTGAGACTCCAGCTCCAAGGTTAACTGCTTCCTCAGGTCAACTACATTAGTGGCCAAGATACCCAAAGCCTACTTAGATGGCATGTCTTTCCACTGCTCATCCACCTTTAAATAAAAGAACTTCTTCTGCCACCCTTGCCAACTATCTTTTGTTCTGAAGGTGAACATGAATTTTTTGCTCCCAGATCCCCGAGTGAGCAAGAAGTAGAACCAGTCCTTCGAAATAGGGTAAAGTTTGTAGTATTGCATGAAAAAGATGAAGTGGGCCTCTATTTTGAAGGCCCCGCACATACAAAAAAAGGCATTAAAGTAGGAGTAGGAGTTCGGGGGAAGTTGGTTGACAGCAATGCCATGAAATTGGCAGAAGTCACAAACCATCTTCGGATGGGGATACCGAAGTCCCGCCTTCAGCTGTGCCCTGAAGGCAGTCATCTCATTTTTTTTAAGGCACATAGCTAGGCATACCAAGACTAGGGAGCCTAGTGATGGCATAGGAAGGGAGAAAAAATTTAGCCGACCACTTCTTTACTTTCTCTGAAGTGGCACAACTCATATGAGAGTTAAGAGGGAGCCAACTCTTAGGAACCGGATGAGCTTCAGGTTGGGAGGAAGACATGTTCAGAAACAAAAACCCTAACCTCAGAAAGATGAAGGGGAGAAAAATGAGATGAAAAACAACTACTTCAGAAATAAACCCACCTAATTCGGAATGAAAATAGGAAATTTGGAGAACTCCACAAACTTGCCAAAAAGCGATCCACCACTAGCACCACCACCAAAGAAAGATGGAAGTCGAGAGGAAATGAGAGCGCAAAAGGAATGAAAATTGAAGAAGTGTGGAAAATTTTAAGGAGAAAGGCTTTATATAGATCGAAGGAGGCAGGTGAAGTGTCGCCATAATGACCTTTCACAAATGAAGGGACGCAACCGATGTAACGGACATGATGGATCACCAATCAATTAAAGACATGTGTTAGATGATGCGAAAACCAAGGGCATGCCTCCTGACACTAGAAGGCCTATATTAGCCTAATCCGAAGTGATGTAACTGTCTCGTCAAAAGATAGGACATTTCACTAACAGAAGGCGGGAATGAAGATCATTGATGAAATTATAGCCCCTTACCTTCAAAGATATGACTTCAGCAAGAATGCACAGAATGGCTCCTTCAGTGCCGAAGGTATGACCTCACTGAAAAATAGGAAGTTGGTTCAGAACAACATCCCTGTAAAGGGCTTGAAACAAAGTGTAAAAACCCTCATTTAATGCCTAGAATGCAACTTTGGCAAAAGGGTGGGGTCTTCAACCAAGGAAGAGTAAAGGTCCCTTGGCCAAAGTACTTCTTTAAGTGCTAACATTGAAGTTGTAACTTCAGCTTGTTTGAGTGGGGCATGTGACAGCCGAAGGGCTACTACCCCTGAGATCTCCTGATCAGCTATCTTGACACCACCCTCGGTGGGAGCTTAGGCCCGACCTCGGGGCATCCTCAACACAACCCTTGGAAAGGAACATGACTAACATCAGGAAAAGGTGTCTTCCGCCACCTTTGGATTTACAAAGCTACCGACCTCGAAAAAGTAGATCCACCATCCTCGACAGAGGAAAAGGTCTACCGAAGGCGATCCACTCTTCCAAAGGGCCTTTCCCGTTAGACCTCGGGGGAGGGGGGAAATCTCTGCCTGATAAGATCTCACACCTCAAAGGGGTCTTATGGAGATACAACAAAAATGGCTAAGGAGCCTCTGACAAAGAGACCTCGCACAAGCCCTTGCCCTCTGGCCAAAATTGCCTACGGCTAGCTGGAGATGCCTACTTCCGAAGGTACAGATCGGATCTGACTGAACACGTGTCATCATCTGGACAAGCTGTGTCAAATGGCCTCCTCCATCTGTTACCCACTCTGGGGTAGTCTAGTCATGGTGCCAAAACTGTGCATTTAAACTCCCAGGTTTGGTGTGTCCTGTAGGTCATCAGAACAATACCGCTAGTCTACATACTCAAGTAACCCTCTTAAGCACTATGTAAATACATGCATATTGGTCTAACCATAACACACATATTTACATTTATGCACACGATGGCAGCTAAGAAGGAAAACACTAGCACAAGTCTTAGGTTTGGCTTCCACACATTAGGCAATCCTGTTAAGTTCTAGTGACCATCTACTGCACCTATAACTTCCACTCATAAAATGTATCATTCTAGCCACACATCCCCCTATTTTCTTCATTATCAAGTAGATACTTAGAGCAAACCAAGGAATTTTTTTTTACATCAATAGCCCACCTATGGACCAAGTTATGGATTTTTTAAGTTGGTTACAAAATTCTGACCAAATGAACAGTAACTCAGCCAACTTTGCAACGTCATATCTTTGGCTACAGGGCTCTAAATCCAGAAATTCCAAAGCCCAGTTAACCCTCTAGATGTCCTCTAGGTGTGGTCAAAATTTCATACCAAGATTCATTCTACACAGGGAGATATTAAACTTTAGGTCCAGAGTCAAAATTCTGGCAACTTTTGGACCATTTTGCCCATACAATTTTTCCAAACCATGCAAACACTTCATTCACAAGGGGAAAGCCCTCCAAGGCTATCCCATATATGTCCATTACACATAGGAATTACATTCCCTTTCTTTTAACAACTTTATGTGGCCAAAACAGAATTTACAAGTAAGCAGCCCATCATTCACACTTAGGCAGCTTTGCACCACATCACTTACATAGCCAAAACATTACTCAAATGTTCACATACTTGTCTCATTTTACATACACTACATGTACATGCATACATGCACTACAATATGGTCTTAACTCAGCTAAATACACACCCTAAGGTTACAGGAGGTCCTGAGACACAATGGACTCCAAAAACAGGATGCTGGACAGCTGCTGCACAACACAGTAAGTACCACCATTAAAAATACCAAATGTGCTCCTAAAATCACCAAACTTTCCAGATCATAACTAGACATATGGAAGTTCATGTACCTGAAATTTCAGATCAAAACTCAAACCACAAAGGTTAGTTTGAAGGTGATCTTTCTGCTGGACCTGAAATGACAGAATTGAGGGGAGTAAGTTTCATTGAGAAACTTAGTAAGGGTAACACTTGGATTCACTAGGCAATGTGACCATCATTAAAACCTGCATCCAAAGACACTAAAACACAAAAACCACAATGCATATATACAAGATATAGCAACCAAATGCAGCAGCCAAACACAACCAACAAACACATGAAATGCAGCAGCAACAATAACCATAGATTAGTCCATAAAACATGCAATAAACTTAAATAAATTACTATGGAAGCCCTCCTCAAGCTAATGCTTGGTCTTAGGAGGATTTTAATAGTGGTTAGTACTAACTTTTGGGCTCTAGAAACCTAGAAATTCACTGCCATCACTGTGCACTTCACACTAGATCACAAAACCTTCAACAAGTGCACTACCCTCACTAAGTTGGGTTCATCAAGCTCATGGATCTCTTCCAAGCTTATCCCTAGCTCCATGGTTACTTGAAAATACAAAAAACAACCCATGAGAGCAAGAGAACCCTTACCTTGATGGGTTTGCTGAAATTGGAGCTTGATCCTAGGTACACTCAAGCAATAGCACTAAATAGCTTCCAATTGTACTTCCTTTTGCCTTCAATTTCAATCAATTGCAATTTTAAAGGTGTGGTGGCTATGGAGGAAGTATGGCTATGTTCTTGGGTTGGGGGAGGATGAAAATGAGAGAGGGATAAGTGATTTGGCCACTTAAATGGCCCTAAATGAGCTTAAGGGCACAAAACACACTTAACAAGCTTAACCTTGCTTTATGTCATTTTCTTTCTCACTAATTATGGTTTCTTTGTCTTAAACTCATTGGTACACATGTGCCAACATTTTTTACTAATTATCAATTCTTGGTTGCCTCCCCCATGGTGGGATAACCCCACAATTCCACCCTTAGACTTAAGTCAACAGCTTGAACATCTTAAGGTTTACACTAGGACATTTAGGTCCTTATTGCCTTTAGTGTTTCCTTTGTCCAAACTTGTCTTCCATGAGTAATTTGGTCCTCCAATAGCACTTTCATACCTTTTATATCCTTCCCATAACTCTCTAAGTCTCTTTCTTGAGAGTTTTGTAGTTGAGTACCCGAATTTCCAAAACCTTACAAAAAAGTCTATAGGTTGCTTGACAAACAAGCAATCCTTTAGGCTTTTCTTGGGGGCTAAGTTTCCAACTTGGAACACTCTTAAAGAGGTGTTAATCATGCCTTTTACCCCCCATACTTCAAGCACTGTACTGAGAATTACACAATATAATGGTTTTTAGCCATTGTGACACACTTATAATTCTGCCATTTTGTGGGGTGGTAACACCATCCACCCTCCTATAAATACATAGGAGGGACCTTGGTAAGCATAGGAGAGACTTTCTTTATTCTCTGCTCTCTGCACTTTATCTACCACTCTCACAAATACTACCTTGGGCATCGGAGGCTCCTCCCCCAGAAACATAGTCCGCGGAGCTCGTAACCCTTGTTCTTCTAAGTGTTTCAGATAGTATCACACCGGAAGGCCTCTCTGCGGGCCAACATGTCATTCAACAAATATGACAATGGGCATCACCAAGATCCTCATTTTACTCTGCTACAAACACTATTCAAAGGCAAGCCACTCTGAAGATCGACATGTCTTACATAGAAGATGTCCTGGAGCATCATCTGGTGCCATCTGTGATAACTCAATGCTAGATTATTGTTGTGGAGACTCATTGTTCTAAGGAAAATGGGGTCTTTTGTTAGTGTTGTGCCCAAAAGCCAATCATTAGATGATTGTATTTTTCATATTGAGTCATGATATTTTATTAAGGAATTAATCCAGCAATTATGTTTGTTGTTTTGTTTCTACGTAATGTAATAAATATAATTGTAACCCTAAAATAATGATGTGCTCAAATGTCCCTAGTCTAGTGTTATTGTGGAGCAGGTTACCATAATACATAACAACAAACATATATCGACACTAATATGAGATATAAGTCTACATTTGGGTACAAGTTGGAGAACTTGTGCAATGGACTAACCCACCATGAGAATGCCACATGGATCGTTATATGAGTATCATAAGTGATTCTCATAGTGATCATGGTATATGCAGTCCTTTGACCTAAGGTCATCAAGATTCCCTACATGTTAGTCATATACTTTGATACTTCCCTTTGTTACTCGTAACTGAGTGAACTTGAAGAAGGTCATTGGGTATGTCACATATCATGTGGAGGGATTTGTATGATCAAGATGGGATTTGTCCCTTCTATGTAACGGGCGTGATATCTTCGGACCCCTTGATAGAGTGAAACTTAGAAAATGCATGGCCATGTTTGGATGAGTTGACATACGATATCAATGTCATCAATTTAAGTCAGTCTGCTCGATAATCAAGAAACCAAAGATTGGGCTATATGAGAGTGACACATTCCATGTCTCATGCCTAGTCTTGATATCTTGGACAAAGGGACAATGGCATATATGGGTAATGATCTTAAAGGTTTAGTTGAATCATTGACAATCTTGTCACTTGGGTAGCAATGATGTGTTGCTAGACACCACTCATTGCTTATGATCATAAATGTGATTTATGATCATTGCCAACATGGCAAGAGCCTATAGAGTTACAGACATAGAGCTATTTGGATTATTAGAATTCATGGACTAATTATTTGGCTTATGGTTTCATGATAATTTCATGTTAATAATTGGCCCAAAAGTTGAGCCATTATTAAGCCTGAAATTAAATCCTAATTGGATTAGGGCTTTGAAATCCATTAGGCCTGGAAGTTGAGTCTCACTATAAATATAACTTTAGTGAGAAATTCAGAGCCTTGCCTTGCCTTGCCTTCGTTGGGCTCCTGAGAGGAAAAAAAAAAAAGAAATGAAGGGTAAAGATAAAGAATAGGACTCTAATAGATGTTGTACAAACCAAAGTCTCAGGAGACACCTGCCTTTTTCAGCTGGAGTCATCCAAACAATTATCACAAGTATGCCTTTAGCTGAAAGAAAGAGGAAGGTGAGGGAAATAGCCTTTATGGAATTCGATAGCCCCACAAACAAGCTCACCAAAAAAGATGGCTCAATGGTAAAATTTCCCAATGATGACTCCTTTTTGATCACAACTAGAATTAGGAACTGGGATGTTGAAGGGGTGCTTTATGATAATTGCTTAAATGTTGATATTCTATTTGTTCATCTACTGCCAAGCTTAGGTATTCATGACGATAGACTCCAACCCATGACATCACCAATGTTCGGGGTTGGGCTGAGGGAACTCCCAGTTTTGGGATGGATTGATTTACCTTTGATGCTAAAAGGCACTTCCGTCAAAATGGAGGAATGAATTCTTTGCCTCCACAATGAAAAGATTCATTTTTATAAATGTCCCATCATCTTACAATGCCATCCTCAGTCGACATACTTAGGGCAACCTCCATATGACAACCGAGGTGTAGTACATAACAGTTACCTTTGAAGCAAAATAATAAGATGTAGAGATATTCATCAACCAAGTTGAGGTCAAAAAATTTTTTATCAAAATGAGACGGACCCCCACCAAAGTCCATGCTCAGGACATTGGAAAGGGCAGCACCATCACCAAAGGAAAGCTAAGGGAGGAAAATTGTGATCATAAAAAGGTAGAAACTGAGAATCTGGAACTAATCCTCAGCCAAAATAATATTTGGTTGAAGCAGAAAAAGATACACTTGTATCTCTCATATTAATGAACAAGGATTTATTCACTTATTCCCTATAGGACATGCCCAAAATAGATCTGGACATAGTTCAGCATAGTTTAAAACCCAAGCCCATTCGGAAAAAAAAAAGAACAACATATCATCATATGAGAATGACTTTTTTAAAAAATAAATCCAATGACTGTTCGAGGCAAGGATAATAAGAGATCTAAAATATCCTAATAGCCTCAGTAACATCATCATTACCACCAAGCAAGGGAGTGACAAAATCAAAATGTGCATTGAGTTCTAAAATGTCTCTGACCCTTGTCTGAAGGACTCATACCCCTTAACTTCAATAGATCGTCTTGTGGATTCCACTACCGAATATGGACTATTAAGCATCCTTGATTCTCATAATGGGTATCACCAAATCTAGATGAACCCTGCAGATGAGGAAAAAATGACATTCATAATCGAAGTAGGAACATTCTGCCTAAAAAATGCAAGGGCTACATATCATGTTATGGCTCTTCTAGCTTTAAGTTCATTTGAGGAAAGTAAAGTATTTGAAACTCTTTTTGGAACCTTATTTTAATTTCACATAGCAAGAATAGGTAAGTTTAGCAAAGTTCACTAAGTTCTGAGAAAGTTAAGGCACTAAATGAGGTTTAGGGTAAAATGGTAAATTTGCATCCTGAATAGTCGGGTTGAGTCTCAAGTGGTAAGAATGAGTTTCAAAAAACTTAACTTTTAACTTTAACCCAAACTTAGTTCAAATAAACAAGGTTTGACTTAGGTTACCTATGGAAGGGGGCTTATTTTTAACTTTTTAGATACTTTGGTTTTGAGGCTATAAAATATGGTACATGTGAGGGATAGCTGCCATTTCCACTCCAAAAGTGAGCTCATCCTTCTCTCTACCATTTGTTCATCAATTCTTGGCCAAAACCAAAAGTTGTTGGAGCAAATTGAAGCTACCAAGGGAGTATATGCATGTGGAAGCTTGTTCCAAGAAGAATTTCATGTTTTTTAAGCTTGGAACCATGTTTTCCACCATCCCCTATTTTTTATGTGAGGTAACTTACAATTTCTTACTAAATTCTTGTTTAGTAGTTGATTAGGAGCTTGGGTTTAATGGTATCTTTTATGCCTTTGGTCGCTTAGATCTAGGAAGAACTTTATGGAACTTGAGTTCTTAAGGAAGGGTTGCTTGTTTCTTATTTGTGAGTTGAAGTTAAGGTAAGGGAGTTATGTTTTCAAGCTTAATTAATGCTATTGGTTTGTGTTTGCTTGATGAAATCAAGTAGATTTAGCAATAGCATTACTTAGTGGGCTACTTCGATCATGGTGGACTACTAGGTTTGTAGAGCTTGGAATGATGTTATAATGCATCATGGGAATGCTTATGATAGTTGGTTGTGATCTTTTTAACATATTTTACAAATGAATGAAGTTTGAAGCCATCCAAGCATGTTTAGTATGTTTGGTAAGTCTTGATAGTTCGTAAGAGCAAAATTGGGAATTTTAGGTTTTTACAGGTATTGGCGATGCGTCATCAATGCCACAAAAAAGTGTCCGAGTATTGACAACTATGGCAACACATCACCACAGTTATGATGGCTAAAAATTTCCAATTTTGCTAGGACATTCGAGGGGAAGTCTAAGAGGGTTCTTAAGGTACCTAAGGTTCTAAGTATTCTGTGGGTACTCCAAGGCTTCCAAAACTTCTCTGAGACCTAGGAGTTTTCTTGTGTTTTTATAGTTACTTTCACCATAAGTGGGAAAAACTAGGTAATAAATGGTCACAACTAAGTATCACTAGCTCAAGTGAAAGGTTTACTGCCATCGGTGACCTAGCCATGTAGTTAGCCATGAGGTTGCGATATGCAACCTTAGTGCACCTAGGTAATAGTAGCCCCACCATAAAGCGCCTATACAAGATAAGGGAATTTCAACTAGTGATTTATCACTGGTTAGGCTAGTAAGTAATACTTGCTAGAGGACAAGGCTTTGCCTTGTAGGTAAATGACTAGGTTGAGGAAAGGTCCTAAGGGACTAAGATCTATGCGCATAAGTCTAGCCTTAAGCTATATGAGCTCACAATAGGTTGCTTATGTTCACATATGTGTGGTCCTTAGTAAATTTTCTCGCAGGCAAAGTGAAGACCCTTATTGAGAATTCTCAAATTCTCACTCCCTAGTTATGTTGTGTAGATTCTGATATTACTGGGCCAAATAACCACTGAAAGTTGTCATGGTAGTTTGTTGTTGTAGGTATTTTGCTTGAGAATCTTTGTAATTGTAGTCTACTCGGGTTACTTTTTGGTTAAGTAACATTGCTAACTAAAGTGTTTTCTTGGCCGCAGAGCCTAGCAGCATTTGGACAAGACTTTTGTCACTCGCCACTAGGACTTGCCTCCAATGTGTGTGTTAGTTTAAGAAGATCTCAATCATGGCTCATATATTTTGTATTCCTAGTTACCTCCCTTGTCAATGATGGAGTCCTAGACTCTAAGGTTGCTCTTAGATGAGCAGCATTAGTCTACTTCATGTTGAATGCTCTCACATGATTGTTATGTGTTCTAATAAACATATAAATGTTGATTTTGCATGCTTTGGCTATTTGAATTTATTTTCTATGGAAGTATATTGGCCAAGTGAATGTTTTGTGGTTTTTATTTACTATAGTCAAAGCATAAGAGCATGCATCCTACATATTCTAGGTTAATCAACTAGTTTCACAAAGTTTTAATCTGCACATATATACAGCTCGCCAATTACAAACACCGTGAGACCAGTTCTCACAGACTTCCTATGTAGGGGCCAAGGACAACCATGTTAGTTTTTGGTATTAGAGATTAGAGCTCAATTCATAGATATCAAAGGCTAAGACTAAGATCTAGTTTTAGAAGTCCATGTCCAAGGATAGTTAGTACATACCAACATTTGGGGAATGTTGTCTAGATTTGGTTGTAGGTTGCTATGGTTGACACTGGGTCAGGAGCTTTGAAAAGATATAGAGAACCTGTTGAGGGTTCTAGTGACCCAATTGTGACAATCTTGGATGAGATATCCAGGGTACTTCAGGGGTTAACTCAGACCATGACACAAGGACTACAGGGTATGATGACCATTATGAATGAGTTGTTCCAAGATCATGAGGACAAAGAAGTTGTCCAAGAAGACAATGATTCATCCAAGGATCAGGAGAAGCATGCCAAGCAACGGCAAGTACCTAGGGCCTATGAGAAAAGAGAACATGCCTATGAGCATGAGGTAGAGCATGAGGATATGGAGGCTCCAAGGAGGGGAGAAACCCTACATCATATGTGGCTACTTAGGAAGTTTAAGACTGTGGATCCTCCCAATTTTGATGGAATAGGTGCCTTCAATTGAGCAGAGGATTGCTTATCCAGGATGAACCAGTTGTTTACATATAGAGGCTATGAGTCAGAACAAAGGATGGCCATAGTACCTTTTTTTATAGGGAGAGCTAGCCTTTGGTGGGATGATGTAATGGAGATGTTGAGGGAAAACAATGGTACTCAACTAGAGCACAAGAAAAAGGTGCTTAAGTGGTCAGACTTTGAAAAGAAGTTCCAACAAGAATACATCAGTGAACTTGCACAGGATTAGAGGAGGATCTAGTTTGAGAATTTTGTTTAAGGTGAGATGTCTATGAGGGAGTATGAATAGCACTACAATTCATTCAGACGGTATGCTTCCTATATGGCCGGTAATGAAAAATTAAAGAGCAAGAAGTTTTTCCAAGGTCATGAGCCTGTGCTTGAGAGGTATATGGCAACGATGGACATTTAGAGTTATTGTCTAGTGGTTTAGAAGGCGTTAGCCTTAGAAAGCGAAATTGAAGATTCGAACGTAGAACGTAAAAAGGTGGAGGGGGCACAAGCCAACCTAGGTAAAAGTGCCTGGAAACCAATGGTAGGAGGGACTACCATGGGTCAAGGTTTCTTTAAGAAAATGAAAATGGGTTAGTGCACTAAGTGTAGAAGGTTCCATGGCATTAAGCCATGCATGTTGGGAATAGATGTCTATAACATCTATGGTCGAAGAAGTCATTGGGTGACGAACTGCCCACGGGCTCAACCTTTGCTGGGTCCACCTAAAAATCCACCCCTTGCACCCATTACCATAGAAAATTGACCTGGTATGGCCGTAGCAGTAGTTGAGCCGAGGGTTTTTGCCCTAGCTAGTCAGGCGAATAAAGAGCTAGTTGCTATTCGAGGTAATTTTACTTTCCAGAATGGTAGTGTTAGATTACTTTTTGATACTAGAACTACACTTTCTATGATATCATCTGCCTTAGTAGATAAGATTAAGTTGCAGCGGGAAATCTCAAATAAGTTAAGACTCATCAGGATTGCAGGGAGGAGTTTTATTGTGACCAATGAGTTGGTTACTAGGCACCCTTTACGGTTTGGTGACCATGATTTCTCTTGTGAGTTATGGGTGATAGAATTGAGGTCTTATGACCTAGTTTTGGAAATGGATTGGCTAAGTATGTTACCACCTCACAAAAATGGGAGAACCACAAGTGTCGCATAATGTCTAAAAACCATTATATTTTATAATTCTCTTCATAGTAATTGAAGTATGAGGGATAAAAGGTATAGCAAACACCTCCTTAAAAGTGTTCCAAGTTGGTAACTTGGCCCCCAAGAAAAGCCTTAAGGATTGCTTGTTTGTCAAGCAACCTATGGACTTTTTTGTACAGTTTTGGAAATTCGGGTACTTAATTGTAAAACTCTCAAGAGGGAGATTTGGAGAGTTATGGGAAGGATATGAATAGTGTAAAAGTGCTATTGGAGGACCAAATTGCTCATGGAAGACAAGTTTGGACAAACCAAACACTAAAGGCATGAAGGACCAAAATATCCTAGTGTAAACCTTAAGGTGTTCAAGCTTTTGGCTTAAGACAAAGTGGAGCAATTTGAAGTTTTCTCACCTAGGGAAGGGTGGCTATGGCTTGTAAAAGGGTCAAGAATTTTGGGCACATGTGTACCAATAAGTTTAAGAGAAAAAAACCATGCTTATGGGCAAAGAAAATGACAAAGCATGATTAAGGCCAATAAGGGTGTTTAGTGCCCTAAAGCTAATTTAAGAAGCCTAACATGAATTTTGTTCTCCCATATTTGACCCACATAGCCACCCTCGTCCACACTTCTTCCAGAGCTCCTCCATAGCCACCATACCTCCAAGATTGAAATTAAAGGCAGAAGGAAGCAATTGGAAGCAAACTAGAGCTATTGCTTGAGTACTTTAAGGATCAAGCTTGATTTCAGCCTACCGACTTTGGTAAGGGTTACCTTTCTCTCATGGGCTATTTTTTTTATTTTCAAGCAACCATAGAGCTAGGTCTAAGGTTGGAAGAGTGCCATGAGCTTGATGAACCAAGCTTAGTAAGGGGAGTGCACTTATTGAAGGTTTTGTAACCTAGTGTGAAGTGCACAAAGATGGTAGTGAAGTGAGGGTTTCTTGAGCCCAAAGTTAGTACTAACTAGTGTTAATATCCTCCTAATATGAAGTATTAGCTTGAGGAGGGCTGCCATACTAATTAACTTAAGTTTATTGCATGTTTTATGGACTAACCTATGGTTTATGTTGCTGCTGCATTTCATGTGTTTGTTGGTTGTGAATGGCTGCTGCATTTGGTTGCCATGTGTTGTATATATGCATTGTGGTTTTGTGTTTTAGTGTATTTGGATACAGGTTTTAATGATGGTTACATTGCCTATTGAATCCAAGTGCTATCCTTCCTAAGTTTCTCAATGAAACTTACTCCCCTTAATTTTTCCATTTAAGGTCCAGTTGAAAGATCACCTTTAAACTAACCTTTGTGGCCTGAGTTTTGCTCTGAATTTTCAGGCACTTAAACTTCCATATGTCTAGTTATGCTCAGAAAAGCTTGGGGATTTTAGGAGCATATTTGGTATTTTTAGTGTTGGTACCTATTGTGTTGTGTAGTAGCTATCCAACATCCTGTTCTGGAGTCCATTGTGTTTTAGGCACTATTGTAACTTAGGGTGCATATTTAGCCGACTGAAGATCATTTTTTAGTGCATGTATGCATGTACATGTAGTGTATGTAAAATGAGACAAGTATGTGAACATTTGAGTAATGTTTGGGCTATGTAAGTGATGTGGTGCAAAGCTGCCTAAGTGTGAATGATGGGCGGCTTACTTGTAAATTCTAGCCACTTTATGACCATTTTGCCCTTACAAAATTTCATAAGTGTGCAAACACTTCATTCACAACGAGAAAACCCTCAAAGGCTATCCCATATATGTCCATTACTTGTAGGAAATACATCCTCTTGAATTTAACAACCATATGTGGATAAAACAGAATTTACAAGTAAGAAGCCCAACATTCACACTTAGGCAGCTTTGCACCACATCACTCACATAGCCAAAACACTACTCAAATGTTCACATACTTGTCTCATTTTATATACACTACATGTAAATGCATACATGCACTAAAAAATGGTCTTAACCCAGCTAAATACGAACCATAGGTTACAGGAGTTCTTGAGACACAATGGACTCCAGAACAGGATGCTGGACAGCTGCTGCATACCACAATAAGTACCACCATTGGAAATACCAAATGTGCTCCTAAAATCACCAAAATTTCCAGATCATAAATATACATATGGAAGTTCATCTACCAGAAATTTCAGATCAAAAATCAAACCAAAAATTTCAGTTTGAATGAGATCTTTCCGCTGGACCTGAAATGACAGAATTGAGGGGAGTAAGTTTCATTGAGAAACTTAGTAAGGTAACACTTGGATTCAATAGGCAACGTGACCATCATTAAAACCTACATCCAAAGACACTAAAAAAAAAACCACAATGCATATATACAAGATATAGCAACGAAATGCAGCAGCCATTAACAACCAACAAACACACGAAATGCGGTAGCAGCAATAACCGTAGGTTAGTCCATAAAACACATAATAAACTTAAGTAAATCACTATGGCAGCCCTCGCCAAGCTAATGCTTGGTCTTACGAGTATTTTAACATTAGTTAGTATTAAATTTGGGCTCTACAAACCCTTATTTCACTGCCACCATTGTGCAGTTTACACTAGGTCGCAAAACCTTCAATAAGTGCACTCCCCTCACTAAGCTTGGTTCATCAAGCTCATGGCTCTCTTCCAAGCTCAGCCTTAGCTCCATGGTTGCTTGAAAATATAGAAAACAACCCATGAGAGCATGAGAACCCTTACCTTGATAGGTATTATAAAATTGGAGCTTGATTCTAGGTGCACTCAAGCAATAGCACCAAATAGCTTCCAATTGTGCTTCCTTGACTTCAATTGCAAGTAGTATTGAGTTTAAAGGTATGGTGGCTATGGATGAAGTGTGGCTGTGTTCTTGTACTGAAGGAGGATGAAAATGGGAGAGAGATATGTGAATTGGGCACTTAAATGGCTTTAAATGAGCTCAAGGGCACAAAACACACTTAAACAAGCTTAACCTTACTTTATGTCATTTTTCTTCTCACTAATTATGGTCTCATTGTCTTAAAATTATTGGTACACATGTGCCCAAAATTTTTTACTATTTATCAACCCTTGGCTACCTCCCCCATGGTGAGATAAATCCACAATCTCACAGTTTAACTTAAGTCAAAAGCTTGAACACCATAAGGTATATACTAGGACATTTAGGTCCTTAATACCTTTAGTGTTTCCCTTGTCCAAACATGTCTTCCATGAGCAATTTGGTCCTCCAATAGCACTTGTATACCATTCATATTCTTCCCATAACTCTCCAAGTCTCTTTCTTGAGAGTTTTGCAATTGAGTACCCAAATTTCCAAAACCTTACAAAAAAGTCCATAGGTTGCTTGACAAATAAGCAATCCTTAAGGCTTTTCTTGGAGGCCAAGTTACCAACTTGGAACACTTTTAAAGAGGTATTGATCATGTCTTTTTCCCCCCACACTTTAATTACTAACGTGAGGATTACACAATATAATGGCTTTTTAGCCATTATGACACACTTGTAATTCTCCCATTTTTGTAAGATGCTAACGTTCCCCTTCTGAATGAAGTGTTTGCAAACATATGAAATTTTGTATCAACAAAATGGTCAGAAAGTGAGTAGAATTTTGACTTTGCACCCAAAGTTTAATATCTCCCTATGTAGAATGAATCTTGATATAAAATTTTGACCACACCTAGAGAACATCCAAAGGTTGAACTGGAATTTGGAATTTCTGAATTTGGAGCTTTGTAGCCAAAGATATGATGGTAAAAAATTCCTAGGTTTGCTCTAAGCCTCTACTTGATAATGGAGCCAAGAAAACATGGGGTTATATGGCTAGAATGATACAGTTTATTAGTGGAAGTTATAGATGTAGTGGCTGGTCACTATAACTTAACAAGATTGCTTAATATGAGGTAGCCAAAATTAAGACTTGTGCTAGTGTTTTCCTTCTTTACTGCTATGGTGTGCATGAAATGTGAATATGTGTGTGATGGTTGGACCAATATGCATGTATTTACGTTGTGCCCAAGAGGGCCACTTGGGTATGCAAACTAATCGTACTGTTCTGAAGGCCAACAGAACATTACCAATCATGGGAGTCTAAATGCACAATTTTGGCACCATAATTGGACAAACCCAAAGTGGGTAACAAATGTTGACATTAGTGTTACCACCTCACAAAATGGGAGAATTACAAGTGTGCCATAATGGCTAAAAACCATTATATTGTGTATTTCTCACCATAGTGATTAAAGTGTGGGGGGTAAAAGGCATCATAAACACCTCCTGAAAAATTGTTCCAAGTTGGTAACTTGGCCCCCAAGAAAAGCCTTAAGGATTGCTTGTTTGTCAAGCAACCTATGGACTTTTTTATAAGGTTTTGGAAATTCAGGTACTCAATTGCAAAACTCTCAAGGAAGAGACTTGGAGAGTTATGGGAAGGATATAAATGGTATGAAAGTGCTATTGGAGGACCAAATTACTCATGGAAGACAACTAAAGACAAAGAAAACACAAAAAGGCATAAAGGACCTAAGTGTCCTAGCGTAATCCTTATGATGTGTACGTTTTTTACTTAAGTCAAATGGAGCAATTTGGAGTTTTCCCACCATGGGGGAGGCAGCCAAGGCTTGATAATTAGTCAACAATGGTGGGCACATGTATACCAATGAGTTTAAGACAAAGAGACCATAATTAATGAAAAGGAAAATGACATAAAGCAAGGTTAAGCTTGTTAAGTGTCTTTTGTGCCCTTAAGCTTATTTAAGGTCATTTAAGTGGCCAAATCACATATCCCACTCAAAGGATGGCTGGCCAAAGCATGGCAAGAAAGTCAAATGTGGGGCAAGAAATTAAGACTAAGAATCCATGGTCTTGTAGCAAGGAAAATGACATAAAGCTTAATTAAGGCTATTAAGTGTGTTTTGTGCACTAAAGTCTTTATAAGTGGTTATCTTTGTCTTTATCTCCCACATTTGGTCTCTTCCAGCAGAAGAAACACAAGATCTCCACCCCCACACTTCTTCCATAGCCATCATACCTCCAAGGTGAAAATTGAAGGCAAAAGAAAGCAAGAAAGGGCAATTGGAAGCTATGTGGTGCTAAGACTTGGGTGCACCTAGGATCGAGCTCCAATTTCAGCATACACTCAAGGTAAGGGTTCTCTTGCTCTTATGGACTGTTTTCTATAATTTTCAAACATCCATGTAGCTAGGGCTAAGCTTGGAAGAGAGCCATGAGCTTGATGAACCAAGCTTAGTGAGAGGAGTGCACTTATTGAAGGTTTTGTGACCTAGTGTGAAGTGCACAAAGATGGCAGTGAAATGAGAGTTTCTAGAGCCCAAAGTTAGTACTAACTACATTTGAAATCCTCCTAAGGCCAAGCATTAGCTTGAGGAGGCTGCTATAGTGATTTATTTAATGTTATTGCATGTTTTATGGACTAACCAATGGTTATTGTTGTTGCTGCATTTCATGTGTTTGTTTGTTGTGTATGGCTGCTGCATTTGGTTGCTATATCTTGTATATATGCATTGTGGTTTTTTTGTTTTAGTGTCTTTGGATGCAGGTTTTAATGAGGATCACATTAACTTAAGAAAGCAAGTGTTACCCTTACTAAGTTTCTCAATGAAACTTACTCCCCTCAATTCAGTCATTTCAGGTTCAGCTGAAAGATCACCATCAAAAAAACCTTTGTGGTTTGATTTTTAATCTAAAATTTCAGGTACATGAACTTCCATATGTCTAGTTCTGATCTGGAAATTTTGGTGATTTTAGGAGCACATTTTGTATTTTTAATGGTGGTACTTACTGTGTTGTGCAGAAGCTGTCCAGCATCCTGTTTATGGAGCCCATTGCATTTCAGGCACTCCTGTAACTTAGGGTGCGTATTTATATGAGTTAAGAATATATTGTAGTGTATGTATGCATTTACATGTAGTGTATGAAAAATGGGACAAGTATGTGAACATTTGAGTAATGTTTTGGCTATGTAAGTGATGTGGTGCAAAGCTGCCTAAGTGTGAATGATGGGCTGCTTACTTGTAAATTCTGTTTTAGCCACATAAAGTTGTTAAATGCAAGGGAATGTATTTTTTATGTGTAATGGACATATATGAGGTAGCCTTGGAGTGGTTTCCCCTTGTGAATGAAGTGTTTGCACACCTATGAAATTTTCTATGGGCAAAATGGTGATAGAGTGACCAGAATTTTGACTCTGCACTTAAAGTTCTATATCTCCCTGTGTAGAAAGAATATTTGTATGAAATTTTGACCACCCCTAGATAAAATCTATAGGTTGAACTGGAATTTAAAATTTATTAATTTGGATCCCTGTAGCCAAAGATATGACATTGCAAAGTTGGCTAAATTACTGTTGATTTGGTCAAAATTTTGTAACCAACTTCAAAAATCCATAACTTGATCCATAGGTGGGCTATTGATGTAAAATAAAATTCCTTGGTTTTATATAAGTCTATAATTGATAATGGATCAAAAAAAAACATGGGGGAATATGGCTACAATGTTACATTTTATTAGTGGAAGTTACAGGTGCAGTGGCTGGTCACTAAAACTTAACAAGATTGCCTAGTGTGTGGTAGCCAAGATTAAGACTTGTGCTAATGTTTTCCTTCGTTGCTGCCATGGTGTGCATGAAATGTGAATATGTGTGTGATGATTGGACCAATATGCATGTGTTTACATAGTGCCCATGAGGGCCACTTGGGTATGCACACTAAGGGTAGTGTTTTGATGGCCTACAGAACATTAGCAATCCTGGGAGTTTAAATGTACAATTTTGGCACCATATTTGGACTACTACAGAGTGGGTAATAGAAGTTGGTATCAGAGCATGGTCAAAGCATGGTTTATACATGTACAAAGCATATAGTTGCATTGAATGCATCTACATACATGAACTCAGTTTGGTCAGCTACTAGTGTCAAGTACCATTGAAATACCTATGATCTTTATATGTGCTCTATGATGAATCACCAACTCAGGAAGTAAATATGGTTGCCACAAGGAGAGGGGAACTACCCCGAAGGCCTCTTATTGATTCTAGGCAGCAAAGAAATGGATAGAATAGAGGGAATCAAGTGAAACAGAGGGTACCAAACCTTGAAGTGCCTTAGGTTTGGTTAGAGCTTCAGAGAAACTTAGCTCTAATCAATGAGAACTTAGTAAGGCTTATTCAAGCACAACAACAAGGAGTCCAAGTAGCTTTAACAGAACCAGTTCGGGATGCACAACAACAACCAGAAGAGGATACTAGGAACTCATTTGAATATGTTCCTTCTAGAAGCTTAAAAGACACAAACGATGAGACCATTGAGGTGGAAGTTGAGGATAGGAGAAATTCGAGAGGCAGAAGAGTAAGATCTGTGATTGGTCAGGTGTCTAGGACCAATCCCTTAGTCTATGACCATTCATCCACTAGGAATGAGATTGAAGAAGGCCATGAGAGAAGATCCAGGAGAAGGCAGAGAAATCATGGTGAGCATCACCATACAGAGGACTCTCAAAGATCCAGGAGACATAGATCAGATGATCTGGAAGGCATAGATGAAGTCAAACTGTTGGAGAGGTTCCAAGGCCTAACACCTCTACAGTTTGATGGAAGAGCTGGGCCAGAGAGAGTTGAGGAGTGGTTAATCTTCATTGGAAAAATGTTTGAGAGGATGCCACTTAGCTCCACCAAGAGAGTGTCACTGGCTACCTACAATCTAGTAGGCAGTGCAGAGATGTGGTAGAGGAGCACCAGAGATAGGTATGCTTTCTACAAGGGTAGAAGGCCAGGAAGAGATATTGAGATGAGCTGGTCAGAGTTCACACAGCTGTTCCAGGAACAGTACATCAGTGATGCCATCAAGGATATGAAGTAAGTTGAATTTGATGCTCTAAGGCAGGACAACCTTAGTTTCCTAGAGTATGAGCACAAATTCAATCAGTTGGTGAGGTATGCTCCTCAGTATCATAGATTGGAGGAATTGAAGGCCAAAATATTTGTTAGAGACCTAAAGTTAGACATTAGAAAGGCTGTTAGACCTTTTGGAGCAGTTACATATTATAAAGCAGTGCAGAAAGCTCTATTAGTAGAGCAAGAGGAGTCTGAGACTAAGTACCTTCCCAGTGGACCAGGGGAAAGTAGTCAGGCAGGAAGTGTTGGGTTTCGGGAGCCAAACAGCGCAGCGGAATTTAACCGAAACCCTCCAGGATCCAAGTGAAACGGGGTAAACTGGGTGTTCAAAAATTTTCATACCTAATTTTCGGTTGAGATCTCTCACTCAACTGTAGAGTCGAATCACAAAACTTGAACAGTTGACGTGTTCAGGCTCTCTATGGTATCCACACGAGCCTCTCGGGATCACCACGCTTCCACAGTGTCCCGGCAGATGCGTTTCTCTTGCGCTCGCAGTGCTAGCTTGCGTCCTCCAAGGAATTGCAAGAGAAGAGTGCGGCTGTCCTTTTGGGAGGCTAGGGCAAGGAGACCTGCGAATTTCTCACTTAAAAGTTGTATTTATAGTGAGACTCAACTTCCAGGCCTAATGGGTTTCAAAGCCCTAATCCAATTAGGATTTAATTTCGGGCTTAATAATGGCTCAACTTTTTGGCCCATTATTAATATGAAATTAAAGTGAAACCATAACCCAAATAATTAGCCCATGCACTCTAATGATCCAAATAGCTCTATGTGTGCGACCCAATAGGCTCTTACCACGTTGGCAATGATCATAAATCACATTTATGATCATAAGCAATGAGTGGTGTCTAGCAACACATCATTGCTACCCAAGTGACAAGATTGTCGATGATTCGACTAAACCTTTATGATCATCACCGATATATGCCATTGTCCCTTTGTCCAAGATATCAAGACTAAGCACGAGACATGGAATGTGTCACTCTCGTATAGCCCAATCTTTGGTTTCTTGATTACCGAGTAGACCAACTTAAACTGATGACATTGATATCGTATATCAACTCATCCGAGCATGGCCATGCATTTTCTAAGTCTCACTCTATCAAGGGGCCCGAAGATATCACTCCCGTTACATAGGAGGGACAAATCCCATATTGATCATACAAATCCCTCCGCATGATATGTGACATACCCAATGACCTCCTTCAAGTTCACTCAGTTACGAGCAACAAAGGAAAGTATCAAAGTATGTGACTCACATGTAGGGAACCTTGATGATCTTAGGTCGAAGGACTACATATACCATGATCACTATGAGAATCACTTATGACACTCATATAATGATCCATGTAGTGTTCTCATGGTGGGTCGGTCCAGTACACAAGTTCTCCAACTTGTACCCATATGTAGACTACATATCTCATATTAGTCTCCACATATGCTAGTCGTTATGTATTATTGCAACCCGCTCCACAATAATACTAGACCAGGGACGTTTAAGAATATCATTATTCTAGGGTTACAATTATGTTTGTTAAGTTACGCAGAAACAAAACAACAAACATAATTGCTAGATTAATGCCTTAATAAAATATCATGACTCAATGTGCAAAAAATACAATCATCTCATGATTGGCTTTTGGGCACAACACTAACAATCTCCCACTTGCACTAAAAGCCAATCATCCATGTATCTAATACCGATGGACCTAGAATGGCTATCATGCTTTTGCTGCGTAAGGGGCTTTGTCAGTGGATCAGCAATGTTGCTATCTGTCGAAGTCCTGCATATCCTTACATCACCCCTCTCGATGATCTCCCTGATGAGATGATAGCGTCGGAGTATGTGTTTGGATCGCTGGTGAGATCGAGGTTCCTTAGCCTATGCGATTGCTCCATTGTTGTCACAATAGAGCTCTATCGGGTCGGCAATGCTTGGAACCACTCCAAGTTCAGTGATGAACTTCTTGATCCAAACTGCCTCCTTCGCAGCATCAGAGGCGGCAATGTACTCAGATTCTGTTGTAGAGTCAGCTACTGTCTCTTGCTTTGAACTCTTCCAGCTCACAGCACCACCACCAATACAAAACACATAACCAGATTGCGATCTAAAATCATCCTTATCGGATTGGAAGCTTGCATCGGTGTAACCCCTTACAACGAGCTCATCTTCACCTCCAAAGACCAAGAATGCATCCTTAGTCCTTCGTAAGTACTTAAGGATGTTCTTAACAGCTGTCCAATGACTCTCACCGGGGTTCGATTGGTACCTACTCGTCATGCTCAAAGCATATGAGACATCGGGACGAGTACATATCATGGCATACATGATAGACCCAATTGCTGAGGCATATGGAATCTTACTCATGTGCTCTCTCTCCTCAGTTGTACTCGGACACTGAGATCTAGAAAGAGCGATACCATGTGACATGGGCAAGAATCCTTTCTTGGAATCTTGCATGCTAAACCTCTTTAGCACCTTGTCAATATATGTACTTTGACTTAGGCCAAGAAGCTTTCTAGATCTATCTCTATAGATCCTAATGCCTAACACATAGGCTGCTTCACCCAAGTCCTTCATAGAGAAACATTTCCCTAGCCAAGTCTTCACAGACTGTAGCTCAGGAATGTCATTCCCGATGAGTAGTATGTCATCTACATACAACACCAAGAAGACAATAGCGCTCCCACTAACCTTCTTGTAGACACAAGGTTCATCTTCATTTTTGATAAAACCAAACTCTTTGATTGCTTCATCAAAATGAAGATTCCAACTTCGAGAAGCTTGCTTCAGTCCATAAATGGACCTTTGCAACTTGCACACTTTATTGGCATTCTCAGGAGTGACAAAACCCTCAGGTTGTGTCATGTACACATCCTCAAGTAGCTTTCCATTTAGGAATGCAGTTTTGACATCCATTTGCCATATCTCATAATCATAGTGTGCAGCAATAGCAAACAAAATTCGGATGGATTTAAGCATAGCAACTGGTGAAAAAGTTTCATCATAGTCAATACCATGAATTTGCTTGAAACCTTTTGCAACCAATCGTCCCTTAAAGGTAATCACATTACCATCCATGTCAGTTTTCTTCTTGAAAACCCATTTGCACCCTATGGGTTTTACCCCTTCAGGTGGGTCAACCAAAGTCCATACTTGGTTTTCATACAGGGATTCCATCTCGGATTTCATGGCCACTAGCCACTTCTCAGAGTCAGGCCCTGACATAGCTTGTTGGTAGGTTGTGGGCTCATCCTGATCCATGAGCATCACATCACTGGTGTTAGTCACAAGAAATCCATATCTCTTGGGCTCATGCCGAATCCTACTAGACCTACGTGGGCTCTGTGCTACAGGAACAGACTCTTGAACCACAACATCTTGTGGTGTCTGTTCAGGTTCCATTTCAGGTTCGATGTCTCCTTGTTGTTCTTGAATTTCTTCAAGTTCTACTTTCCTCCCACTAGTTTCTTTAGAGATAAACTCTTTCTCTAAAAAGACACCAGTTCGAGCAACAAACACTTTTTGCTCAGAAGGATTGTAGAAATAGTAACCCTTTGTTTCTTTGGGATACCCAACAAAAAGGCATTTTTGAGATTTGGGCCCTAGTTTGTCAGAGGATTGACGTTTCACATAAGCGTCACAGCCCCAAATCTTCATAAAAGACAAATTGGGACGCCTCCCACTCCATATCTCATATGGTGTCTTTTGAACCGATTTAGATGGAACTCGGTTTAGTGTAAAAGCGGCTGTCTCTAGAGCATGTCCCCAAAAGGAGTTTGGAAGGTCAGCTTGACTCATCATAGAGCGAACCATGTCTAACAGAGTTCGATTTCTCCTTTCAGATACACCATTCCATTGAGGTGTACCTGGTGGAGTGAGTTGTGATACTATACCACACTCCTTCAGATAGTCAAGGAATTCTCGATCCAAGTACTCTCCACCTCGATCTGATCGAAGCACTTTGATACTTTTCCCGAGTTGATTCTCTACTTCATTCTTGAATTCTTTGAACTTTTCAAAGGATTCTGACTTGTGTCTCATGAGATACACATAGCCATATCTGCTGAAGTCATCAGTGAAAGTAATGAAGTATTGGAAACCTCCTCTAGCTTGTGTAGACATAGGGCCACATACATCACTATGTATGAGTCCTAGTAAGTCATTAGCCCTTTCACTTTGCCCTGTGAATGGGGCTTTGGTCATCTTGCCCAACAAACATGACTCACATGTCTCATATGATTCAAAATCAAATGAGTCCAAGAGTCCATCCTTATGGAGCTTGGATATGCGGGTCTCATTTATATGGCCCAAGCGACAGTGCCAGAGATAGGTCGGGTTTGAATCATTTAATCTGACCTTCTTGGTATTCACATTATAGATTGGATCTTCGAGGTCTAGAACATACAACCCATTGCTAAGTTGAGCACTACCATAAAAGATTTCATTCAAATAAATAGAACAACATTTGTCCTTTATTATAAATGAAAAACCTTTCTTGTCCAAACAAGAAACAGAAATCAAATTTCTACTAATAGTAGGCACAAAGTAGCAGTTGTCTAATTCTAAAACTAATCCACTAGGTAAAGTGAGAACATAAGTCCCTACGGCTAAGGCAGCAACCCTTGCTCCATTTCCAACACGTAGGTCCACTTCACCTCGGGCCAATCTTCTACTTCTACTTAGATCCTGCACATTTGCACAAATGTGAGATCCACATCCAGTATCCAATACCCAAGATGAGGAAGTAGAAAAGTTAGCCTCTATAACAAAAATACCTGAAGTGGAAGTCTTACTTCCCTTTTCCTTAGCAAGTTCTTCAAGATAGAGCTTGCAGTTGCGCTTCCAGTGTCCAGGTTGCTTACAATGGAAGCACTCCCCTTCCTTTGCCACACCACCCTTTGGTTTCAGTGCAGCTGAAGAAGAATTAGCATTGGACTTTCCATTAGCTTTATCCTTCTTCTTGTTGGCTTTTCCCTTTCCCTTGCCCTTTTGAACCATCAAAATGGGCTTAGCCTTCTTAAGGTTTTGCTCAGCAGTTCTCAACATGTTGAGCAATTCAGGGAGGGACTTGTCAAGGTCGTTCATGTTATAGTTCATGACAAACTGACTGTAGCTTTCAGGCAACGATTGCAAGACTACATCAATAGCCAACTCTTTCTGAAGAGCAAATCCCAAATTCTCAAGATTCTCAATGTACCCAATCATCTTGAGCACATGAGGACCCACGGGACTTCCCTCAGACATCTTGCACTGAAACAATGCCTTAGAGGTCTCAAACCTCTCATGCCTAGCTTGCTCTTGGAAAAGCATTTTGAGATGTTCGATCATATCGAACGCCCCCATGTTCTCATGTTGCTTCTGAAGCTCAGATTCCATGGTAATAAGCATGAGGCATGCAACATCCAAAGCATCATCAGAATGCCTCTTGTGAGCATCCCTTTCAGCTCTTGGAGCAGTGGCAGCAGGCTCATTCGGAATGGGCTGCTCTAGGACATAAGCCTTTCTCTCTTGTTTGAGGACTATCCTCAAGTTTCGGTACCATTTGAGAAAGTTGGTCCCATTCAGTTTTTCCTTCTCAAGGATCGATCGCAACGAAAGTGTCGATGTGTTTTGTGCCATGGTTATCTACAACAGTAAATATGCAGTGTAAGAGTCATGTATTTTAATTCATTTAATAAGGACTTTTATTAAATGATACTCCCACTATTTTCCTCAAAATAATAACCCTCGATATTATTTCGGAACACCTCGGCGCTAAGGTATTCTAGTGGGCCAAGATCCATATTTGACCACAACCTGAGTCAGCTTTGGCTTTTCTCTCAAGTTACAGCTATTTAGGTAGGCAACTCCTTGCCAATTGCATCTTATGCAACTCTTGGATAGTTGGGTGAACAACACTTGTCCAAGCTCATCTCATGAACTTAAGCCCAACTCTATGCCTCTAAGTCCCTAATCCTATTAGGATGACTTAGTTAAGTCGAACCCAAAGTTAGCAATTTGGATATCACTATTATCCCATCGCGCCTTACCAAGATGAACATAGGTGCTTTGCTTTGGCAAACCCACCTAATGTTGATCAAAGTCTTGACGAGTGCCAACATTTGGAAGGCATCACATTTAATGACTTAATATTTGTTTGAGGGATTTTTCTTTTGATCTCACCAATTTGTTATCTCCGGTTGTCTTATACATGCATCACATACAAATATAAAACATGCATCTCATGCGTACAAGAAAGTAAACGTGACATGGTTATAGCCCAAACTATGCGATATTCTCAAGCCAATGAGAATATCATAAAAGCCTAAGAAAAGAAAAGAGTCTTCACAAGCTCCTTCTCTTCCTTTCTTGGTTGCCCTTTTGTTGTCATCTCCTTGGACATGCCTCCTTGGATGATCCTTGGACATACCACCTTGGATGATCCCATAATGCACCATTACATCAATAATAGAAACCTCGAGTTACATTCGAGGGGAGTAAGGTGAGAAGAGAATGTACAATGAGAGTGATAAGAAAAGGCACGACTCGCAGGCCGTATTTACAAGTACAACCAATCAAGGGCTATAACCATGCACCATGCTTCAAACACCAATCAGCATATCATGTCAAATCTCATTCAACAAAGATGCATGCCAATTTTCGCGCGTTGATTAACCAGTTTTTATTTATGTGGCGCTTCGCATATGGCGGTCCCGCTGGCCTGTCAGTGGGCGGTGGTTCCGCTGACCGGTCAGCGGACGAGGTCAAGGGGAGCCGCCCTTGCGGGGGGCGTGGGGGGCAGCGCCCCCCGGCGCAAAAAATTGTCTTACAATTGCTTAGCCCGAAATCTTCTATTTCGAGAAAGTAGGCACCCGAGACTCCTCCATTCGAGCCACCAAAAATACCTTACTTTCGGTGCCCGAACAGGCCGAATCCGAACAAAGCTAGGGTTTTTGCAACTATTGCAAGAATCCTAATCCATATAGGTATCTCATACCATTCAATTTCGGGTTAATCTCATTAACCAATTTGTGTCGTTTCTTCATATATCTCATATGTTCATTACGAATTCCGGTTTCATGCATCATGAATCAATCTAATTAATCATGGCCGAAAAGCAACCGAACACATAGCATCATGCGATTCAACACTCAATCCCGATTTAGGGTTTCACCAGTAGCTCTGATACCACTGTTGGGTTTCGGGAGCCAAACAGCGCAGCGGAATTTAACCGAAACCCTCCAGGATCCAAGTGAAACGGGGTAAACCGGGTGTTCAAAAATTTTCATACCTAATTTTCGGTTGAGATCTCTCACTCAACTGTAGAGTTGAATCACAAAACCTGAACAGTTGACGTGTTCAGGCTCTCTATGGTATCCACACGAGCCTCTCGGGATCACCACGCTTCCACCACGTCCCGGCAGATGCGTTTCTCTTGCGCTCGCAGTGCTAGCTTGCGTCCTCCAAGGAATTGCAAGAGAAGAGTGCGGCTGTCCTTTTGGGAGGCTAGGGCAAGGAGACCTGCGAATTTCTCACTTAAAAGTTGTATTTATAGTGAGACTCAACTTCCAGGCCTAATGGGTTTCAAAGCCCTAATCCAATTAGGATTTAATTTCGGGCTTAATAATGGCTCAACTCTTGGGCCCATTATTAATACGAAATTAAAGTGAAACCATAACCCAAATAATTAGCCCATGCACTCTAATGATCCAAATAGCTCTATGTGTGTGACCCAATAGGCTCTTACCACGTTGGCAATGATCATAAATCACATTTATGATCATAAGCAATGAGCGGTGTCTAGCAACACATCATTGCTACCCAAGTGACAAGATTGTCGATGATTCGACTAAACCTTTATGATCATCACCGATATATGCCATTGTCCCTTTGTCCAAGATATCAAGACTAAGCACGAGACATGGAATGTGTCACTCTCGTATAGCCCAATCTTTGGTTTCTTGATTACCGAGTAGACCAACTTAAACTGATGACATTGATATCGTATATCAACTCATCCAAGCATGGCCATGCATTTTCTAAGTCTCACTCTATCAAGGGGCCCGAAGATATCGCTCCCGTTACATAGGAGGGACAAATCCCATCTTGATCATACAAATCCCTCCGCATGATATGTGACATACCCAATGACCTCCTTCAAGTTCACTCAGTTACGACCAACAAAGGAAAGTATCAAAGTATGTGACTCACATGTAGGGAACCTTGATGATCTTAGGTCGAAGGACTACATATACCCTGATCTCTATGGGAATCACTTATGACACTCATATAATGATCCATGTAGTGTTCTCATGGTGGGTCGGTCCAGGACACAAGTTCTCCAACTTGTACCCATATGTAGACTACATATCTCATATTAGTCTCCACATATGCTAGTCGTTATGTATTATTGCAACCCGCTCCACAATAATACTAGACCAGGGACTTTTAAGAATATCATTATTCTAGGGTTACAATTATGTTTGTTAAGTTACACAGGAACAAAACAACAAACATAATTGCTAGATTAATGCCTTAATAAAATATCATGACTCAATGTGCAAAAATACAATCATCTCATGACTGGCTTTTGGGCACAACACTAACACATTCCTCCACTAGGAGTGAGATTGAGGAAGGCCATGAGAGAAGATCCAGGAGAAGGCAAAGAGATCATAGAGAGCATCACCATACAGAGGGCTCTCACAAATCAAAGAGGCACAAATCAGAGGATCTAGAAGGCCTAGATGAAGTCAAACTATTGGAGAGGTTACAAGGCCTAGACTTCCACAGTTTGATGGAAGAGCTGGGCCAGAGAAAGTTGAGGAGTGGTTAATCTTCATTGAAAAAATGTTTGAGTGGATGCCACCCAGCTCCACCAAGAGAATGTCACTGTCTACCTACAATCTGGTAGGTAGTGTAGAGATGTGGTGGAGAAACACTAGAGATAGATATGTCATCCAAAGGGGAAAAAGACCAAGAGAAGACATGGAAATGACCTGGCCAAAGTTCACCTAGCATTTCCTGGAGTAGTACATAAGTGATGCCATCACGGATATAAAGCAAGCTAAATATGATCTTCTAAGGCAAGAAAACCTCAGAGTCCTAAAGTATGAGCACAAATTCAATCAATTAGTGAGGAATGCTCCTTAGTATCATGGAGTGGAGGAGTTGAAGGCCAAAATATTTGTTAGAGGCCTAAGTCAGACATCAGAAAGGCTATAAGACCTTTTAGAGTAGTCACATATTATGAAGCAGTGCATAAAGCTCTATTAGTAGAGCAAGAGGAGTATGAGACTAGGTAATTTCGCAGTGGGCAGGAGGCAAGCAAAAGAAACCACCATAGGGCAAAGGAATTGCCAAGAGCTCCCATTTTGATGGTGAGGGCAAGGATAGGGGGAAGTCCCCTGGCCTAAGGTGCCCTATGTGCAAGATGTTTCATGGAAAGAAACCTTGCTATTTTGACACCCAAATGTGTCTAGGATGTGGATCCATGGATCATTGGATCAAAGACTACCCATAGGCTCAAAGGAGGCCAGAAGACCAAGGTCCAGTAAGGCCTATTGGGGTAGGACCTAGAGGGGTAGCACTTAGGGAGGGATAGAAGAGGCTAGCTCCTCTAGTGCCTCAACCTCTAGTGTAGAGAGCTGGCAGAGTCTTCCAAGTGGAGAGGCCAGAGACATCACAGCGGGGAAGAGCACTAAGAGGTAACATCTGCCTTAATGGTATGCCTGTTAGTGTTCTATTTTATACTAGTGCATCTGTCTTTATAGTGGCTAGGAAATTTGTCGATGCATGAAATTGCCTTCTGAAATCATGCTTAGGATATCCTTAGTGAAAATAGCAGGTAGTCAATGTCTTTTCACTAATGACCTAGCTAAGGATTCTGAGCTAGTAGTAGGAAAGACTAAGGTTATGACTACTCTGTTAGTGTTGAACATTCCTAAGTATGATATAATGCTGGGTTTGAATTGGCTTGCTATGCATAATAGAAAAATTGATTGTGCTAAGAGGGAAATCACATTCCCTGATAGTGTAGTGCATGGAATAGTGAATTCTAAGGAATTAATGTATGAAATGCATGGCATGGAACTAGAGGTACTAGATGAGAAACTTGTGATTCCTAAGCATGATTATTGGTATGCATTGAATGAATTGCACTGTGATGAGGAAGTGGACAGAATACCTATAGGGAGATACTTTCCAGAAGTCTTTCCTAAAGACCTACCAGGTATTCCTCCACTAAGGGAAATTGAGTTTGAGTCAAGCTGTAACTAGGAGCTAGTCCAATATCCATTCCTCCTTATAGAATGCCTATCACAGAAATGAATGAGCTGAAGAAACAACTTGATGAACTTCTTGAAAAAGGGTTCATAAGGTCAAGTGTTTCACCATAGGGAGCACCTATTCTATTTGTGAAGAAGAAGGATGGATCATTGAGACTATGCATTGACTACAGAAAGCTCAATTCAGTGACTATCAAGAACAAGTATCCACTCCCTAGGATTGAGAATCTATTTGATCAACTCAAGGGAGCTAAGATTTTATCTAGCATAGATTTAGGATTTGGATACATCCCATTGATAGTAAAGTAATATGACATCTAGAGGTTTAACATGGCTTTTGATGCCCGATAACATCTTTGTTGTATGACATACTGAGCATGGGAGAGACTTTCGGTGAGAAGATATCTGCAAGACTTTAAAGAAAATGGGTTAGGAGGTCCCCAGAGTGTGTTTTTGGGGGAGGAGCCTCCGACGCCCAAGTCAATATTTGGAAAAGAGGTTGTTTTGAGAGCAAGGAGTGTAAAGGGGAGAGTCCCGTTGTTCTTACCAAGGAGCCTGCTCAGTATTTATAGGAGGGTTGAGGGAGGAGGCCATTTTGCACAAGTTACCCAGATCATGACATGTGTTTGGCTAGATCTGGTCCATATCTTTAGAGGCAGGTATCTCCAGCTGGTCATAGGCAGTTCCAGCCAGAGGGTAGGACATGTGCGAGGCGCCTTTGTCAGAGGATCCTTAACCGTATTTCTCATTTCTCTGTAAGACCCCTTCGGACAGATATTTATCCCTGAGGGCTACTGGGGAAGGCCCTTTGGATGGGCATACAATCTTCGAGAGACATTTTGTTACCCACTCAGGGGTAGTCCAGTTACGGTGCCAAAACCGTGCATTTAAACTGCCAGGTTTGGTGTGTCCTATAGGTCATTAGAACAACACTGCTAGTGTACATACTGAAGTGACCTCTTGAGCACTATGTAAATACATGCATATTGGTCTAACCATAACACACATATTTACATTTATGCACACTATGGCAGCTAAGAAGGAAAACACTAGCACAAGTCTTAGTTTTGGCTTCCACACATTAGGCAATCTTGTTAAGTTCTAGTGACCTGGTACTCCACCTATAACTTCCACTAATAAACTGTATCATTCTAGCCACATACCCCCATGTTTTATTTGCTGCATTATCAAGTAGAGACTTAGAGTAAATCAAGAAATTTTCTTCTCCATCAATAGCCCACCTACGGACCAAGTTATGGATTTTTTAAGTTGGTTACAAAATTCTGACCAAATGAACAGTAACTTAGGCAAATTTGCAATGTCATATCTTTGGCTGCAGGGCTCCAAATTCAGAAATTCAAAATCCAAGTTAACCCTCTAGATGTCCTCTAATGTGGTCAAAATTTCATAGTAAGATTCGTTCTACACAGGGAGATATTCAACTTTAGGTCCAGAGTCAAAATTCTAGCAACTTTTGGACCATTTTACCCATACAATTTTTCCAAACCATGCAAACACTTCATTCAAAAAGGGAAAGCCCTCCAAGGCTATCCCATATATGTCCATTACACATAGGAATTACATTCCCTTTCTTTTAACAGCTTTATGTTGCCAAAACAAAATTTATAAGTAAGCAGCCCATCATTAATACTTAGGCAGCTTTGCACCACATCACTTACATAGCCAAAACATTACTCAAATGTTCACATACGTGTCTCATTTTACATACACTACATGTACATGCATACATGCACTACAATATGCTCTTAATGAAGCTAAATACACACCCTAGGTTATAGGAGGTCCTGAGACACAATGGACTCCAAAAATTGGATGCTGGACAGCTGCTGCACAACACAATAAGCACCACCATTAAAAATACCAAATGTGCTCCTAAAATCACCAAACTTTCCAGATCAGAACTATACATATGGAAGTTCATGTACCTAAAATTTTAGATTAAAACTCAATCCACAAAGGTTAGTTTGAATGTGATCTTTTAGCTGGACCTGAAATGACAGAATTGAGGGGAGTAAGTTTCATTGAGAAACTTAATAAGGGTAGCATTTGGATTCAATAGGCAATGTAACCATCATTAAAACCTGCATCCAAAGACACAAACAAAAAAACCACAATGAACATATACAAGATATAGCAACCAAATGCAGCAGCCACTTACAACAAACAAACACATGAAATGTGGCAGCAACATATACCATAGGTTAGTCCATAAAACACATAATAAACATAAATAAATCACTATGGCAGCCCTCCTCAAGCTAATTCTTGGCCTTAGGAGGATTTTAACACTAGTTAGTACTAACTTTGGGCTCTAGAAACCCTCATTTTACTGCCATCTTTGTGCACTTCACACTAGGTCACAAAACATTCAATAAGTGCACTCCCCTCACTAAGCTTGGTTCATCAAGCTCATGGCTCTCCTCCAAACTTAGCCCTAGCTCTATGGTTGCTTGAAAATGTAGAAAACAACCCATGAAAGCAAGAGAACCCTTAAAAAAGTGGGTAGGTTGAAAATCAACCTTGATCCTTGAAGTATGCAAGAAGTAGCTCTAGTTTGCTTCCAATTGCTTCCTTTTGCCTTCAATTTTAATCAATTGCAGGTTTTAAGGTGTGGTTGCTTTGGAGGAAGTATGGTTGTGTTCTTGGGCTGGGGGAGGATGAAAATGGGAGAGCGATAAGTGATTTGGCCACTTAAATGCCGTTAAATGAGCTTAAGGGCACAAAACACACTTAACATGCTTAACCTTGCTTTATGTCATTTTCTTTCTCAGTAATTATGGTTTCTTTGTCTTAAAATCACTGGTACACATGTGCCCAACATTTTTGACTAATTATCAATTCTTGGCTGCCTCCCCCATGGTAGGATAACCCCACAATTCAACCCTTAGACTTAAGTCAAAAGCTTGAACACCTTAAGGTTTACACTACGACATTTAGGTCTTTATTGCCTTTACTGTTTCCGTAGTCAAAACTTGTCTTTCATTAGTAATTTAGTCCTCCAATAGCACTTTCATACCATTCATATCCTTCCCATAACTCTCCAAGTCTCTTTCTTGTGAGTTTTGCAATTGAGTACCCAAATTTCCAAAACCTTACAAAAAAGTCTATAGGTTGCTTGACAAACAAGCAATCCTTTAGCCTTTTCTTGGGGGCCAAGTTGCCAACTTGGAACACTTTTAAGGAGGTGTTGATCATGCCTTTTACCCCCACACTTCAATCACTATGGTGAGAATTACACAATATAATGGTTTTTAGCCATTATGATACACTTGTAATTCTCCCATTTTTGTGAGGTGGTAACACATTTCCCTCTGTTGAGGCTAGTTGGTCCAGATTTTTAAGGTTGGTAATTACCTCTCTAAGGGTGGTAGAGTGTCCTCTACCGGAGTCAGGCGTGTTAGGGTTCCGAGGTTGGGAGTGTGTCAATCCGGGGGTGGCGAGGAGCCTTTTCCTGGAGTTGACTAAGTGCATCGCCGATGGTGGTGTCAGATTCCTCCGAGGTTGGTGTACCAGCAAAGTTGGTGTTGGATTCCTTCGAGGTTGGTGTATCACCGAGGGTGGTGTTGGATTCCTCCGAGGTTGGTGTATCACCGAGGGTTGTGTATGGTTCCTCCGAGGTTGGTGCAGAAGGTTGTTATGGGCAATAGCCCTTCGGCTATCACATGCCCCCTTCCAGGAGACCGAAGTTATGACTTCAGTACTAACCAGCCCTTGGGCAACCTAGGCTATCCTTGGAAAAAGAACTTTCTTCGGCTGAGGTTGTCCCTTTGGCGTAGCTGGCTTTTCAGTACGAGACCCTTTCCTTTGCCGATGTTGTAATTTTGACATTCTCTTCAGAGGGTGGGGTAAACCCCTTTCCCAAGGTTGGTTTTATTTTCTTCCAAGGGTGGCGTAGGGATTCCTCCCAAGGTTGGTTGTATTCTCTTCTGAGGGTGGTGTAAAGCCTTTTTTTCGAACGTCCTGTGGGTGATAGCCCTTTGGCTATCACTAATGAAGTGAAGTTGTATCCTTGGGTCTTCCACATTGCCCTTCAGCCAAAAATCTTCATCTTTCTGAGGTTGCATCCTTGGCGCAATCATGCTACTTTTAGTAAAGGACTTACTAGTTTGGATGAACTTACACCCACGACTAACAAGAGCTACTTTAGGAAAAGATTCTTTTCTTTTGGAGAAGTTGCACCCCCGACGTAGACGTGTTTTTTCAAGCCAAGAGTCTTTTCTTGGCAAAGTTACACCTTTGATAAAGATGTGTTACTTCAAACCAAGACTTTTACTTTGTGAAGTTACACCTTTGGTGTAGATGTGATCCTTCAAGGCAAGACTATTTGCTTGGCGAAGTTACACCTTCAACAAAGATGTGTTACTTCAAGCCAAGACTCTTTGCTTGGCAAAGTTACACCTTCGATAGAGACGGGTTACTTCAAGCCAAGACTTTCACTTGGTGAAGTTACACCTTTTGCATAGATATGTTACTTCAAACCAAGACTTTTACTTGGTGAAGTTACACGTTCGGCATAGATGTGTTACTTCAAACCAAGACTTTTACTTGGTGAAGTTACACCTTCGACATAAATGCGGTACTTCAAGCCAAGACTCTTTCCTTGGCGAAGTTACACAATCGATAGAGATGTGTTACTTCAAACCAAAACTTTTACTCGACGAAGTTACACCTTCGATAGAGATGTGTTACTTCAAACCAAGACTTTCACTTGGCAAAGTTACACCTTCAGCATAGTTGTGTTACTTCAAGCCAAGACTCTTTGCTTGGTGAAGTTGCACCTTCGGCAGGGACATGTTACATCAAGCCAATACTCTTTGCTTGGCGAAGTTGCAGCTTCAGTAAGGACATGTTACTTCAAGCCAAGACTTTCACTTGGAAAAGTTACACCTTTGGCATAGATGTGTTACTTCAAACCAAGACTTTTACTTGGCGAAGTTACACCTTCGGTATAGCTCAACCATGTCTCTCTTACAAGCACATAGATTTCTACTCATATGGCTACGGCCTGGGAGGTGCTTTGGCCCCGTTATCCCCCGTCATCTGCCGGACCACTACTTGGGAATCACTGTGGGCTTTTAGATTTCTTCACACCAAGTGTTTTTGCCTCCTACAAGTCTGCTATAAGGGCTTAATACATGGCAACATTGCTGGTGACATCAACGCCGAATTTGATGGCATAAATTTACCTTCGGGCCCATGGACAATTACTTGCTCCCTGGTAAACACAATCCTAAGGTGCCATCGACGAATAACATCCACTTTAATACATCAACTTAGTCGTCCTGTTATCCACTCCAGGGTAGTACAATTATGATTCCAAAATTGTGCATTTAGACTCCCAGGATTGGTAATGTTCTGTAGGCCATCAAAACATTACCCTTATTGTGCATACCCAAGTGGCCCTCTTGGGTACTATGTAAAAACATGCATAGTGGTCCAACCATCACACACATATTCACATTTCATGCACACTATGGCAGCAGAGAAGGAAAACACTAGCACAAGTCTTAATCTTGGCTACCACACTTTAGGCAATCTTGTTATATTCTAGTGACTAGCCACTGCAACTATAACTTTCGCTAATAAACTATATCATTATAGCCATTTACCCCCTATTTTATTTGTTCCATTATCAATTAGATACTTAGAGAAAACCAAGGAATTTTGTTTTACATCGATAGCCCACCTATGGACCAAGTTATGGATTTTTGAAGTTGGTTACAAAATTCTGACCAAATGAACAGTAGCTTAGCCAACTTTACAACACCATATCTTTGGTTACAGGCCTCAAAATACAGAAATTCCAAATCCCATTTCATCCTCCAGATGTTCTCTAGGTGTGGTAAAAATTTCATACCAAGATTTCTTCTACACAGGGAGATATGGAACTATAACTGCAGAGTCAAAATTTTAATCACTTTATGACTATTTTGCCCATACAAAATTTCATAAGTGTGCAAACACTTCATTCACAAGGGAAAAACCCTCCAAAGATATCCCATATATGTCCATTACACATAAGAATTACATGCTCTTGCATCTAGCAACTTTATGTGGCTAAAACAGAATTTACAAGTAAGCAGCCTATCATTCACACTTAGGCAGCTTTGCACCACATCACTTACATAGCCAAAACATTACTCAAATGTCCACATTCTTGTCTCATCTTACATACACTACATGTAAATGCATAAATGCACTACAATATGGTATTAACTCAGCTAAATACGCAACCTAGGTAACATGAGGTCCTGAGACACAATGGACTCCAGAACAAGATGCTGGACAGCTGCTGCACAACACAATAAGTACCACCATTAAAAATACCAAATGTGCGCCTAAAATCCCCAAAATTTCCAGATCATAACTAGACATATGGAAGTTCATGTAACTGAAATTTAAGATTAAAAATCAAACCACAAAGGTTAGTTTGAAGGTGATCTTTCTGCTGGACCTGAAATGACAGAATTGAGGGGAGTAAGTTTCATTGAGAAACTTAGTAAGGGTAGCACTTGGATTCAATAGGCAATGTAACCATCATTAAAACCTGCATCCAAAGACACTAAAACAATAAAAACCACAATGCATATATACAAGATATAGCAACCAAATGCAGCAGCCATTCACAACCAACAAACACATGAAATGTGGCAGCAACAATATACCATAGGTTAGTCCATAAAACACATAATAAACATAAATAAATCACTATGGCAGCCCTCCTCAAGCTAATGCTTGGTCTTAGGAGGATTTTAACAGTAGTTAGTACTAACTTTGGGCTCTAGAAACCCTCACTTTACTGCCATCTTTGTGCACTTCACACTAGGTCACAAAACCTTCAATAAGTGCACTCCCCTCACTAAGCTTGGTTCATCAAGCTCATGGCTCTCTTCCAAGCTTAGCCCTAGCTCCATGGATGTTTGAAAATTGCAGAAAACAGTCCATGAGAGCAAGAGAACCCTTACCAAAGTGGGTAGGCTGAAAATCAAGCTTGATCCTTGAAGTATCCAAGAAATAGCTCTAGTTTGCTTCCAATTGCTTCCTTTTGCCTTCAATTTCAATCAATTGCAAGTTTGAAGGTGTGGTGGCTATGGAGGAACTATGGCTGTGTTCTTGGGCTGGGGGAGGATGAAAATGAGAGTGGGATAAGTGATTTGGCCACTTAAATGGCCTTAAATGAGCTTAAGGGCACAAAACACACTTAAACAAGCTTAACCTTGCTTTATGTCATTTTCCTTCTCACTAATTATGGTTTCTTTGTCTTAAACTCATTGGTACACATGTGCCCAACATTTTTTACTAATTATCAAGTCATGGCTGCCTCCCCCATGGTGGGATAACCCCACAATTCCACCCTTAGACTTAAGTTAAAAACTTGAACACCTTAAGGTTTACACTAGGACATTTAGGTCCTTATTTCCTTTAGTGTTTCCTTTGTCCAAACTTGTCTTCCATGAGTAATTTCGTCCTCCAATAGCATGTTCATACCATTTATATCCTTCCCATAACTCTCCAAGTCTCTTTCTTGAGAGTTTTGCAATTGAGTACCCAAATTTTCAAAACCTTACAAAAAAGTCCATAGGTTGCTTGACAAACAAGCAATCCTTTAGGCTTTTCTTGGGGGCCAAGTTACCAACTTGGAACACTTTTAAGGAGGTGTTGATCATGCCTTTTACCCCCCACACTTCAAACACTATGGTGAGAATTACACAATATAATGGTTTTTAGTCATTATGACACACTTGTAATTCTCCCATTTTATGACGTGATAACAGCTCTTCTGGAGTACCTTCAATCTTAGGCGCCTCAGCAATGAAGTCTACCAATGCTTGGGCTTTTATGGCCCTCATTGGTCCACAAGTGATTTTGAACTCTCCAAGCTTGATGCACCACTTTGACAATCATCCTGAGTGGTCTCCTTTCCTCATGACATCCCAGAGAGGTAAGTTACTTACCATTGTGATGGGATGTCCTTGCAAATAAGGCCGAAGTCTCCTACTTGTCATTACTAGGGTGTAGATGGCCTTTTGCAGTAGAGGGTACCTAACGTTGGCACCATGTAGGGACTTTTTTATATAGTACACCGGCCACCGCTTTCCTCCCTCTTCCCTTACCAGTACCAAAGTTACTATTTTCTTAGTGACCACGAGGTAGAGTGTTACACCCCACACAGGCCCCAACCTATGCACTCTCAGTGCCACTCACCATACTACCCAGAAAGTTATTAAACTCTTGTGTTACTAAATGTTATGAATTACTTTTATTTTCAGCCAACTTTCTTTTAGGTAGTTTAAGTCTTATTTTCTTAAGCTTAAGGCCTAGGAGGTGCCCCATGAGGCTTATTGAGTTGATCTATACATTTACTTGTAGCTTAAGGCAAGGCCCATAACACTAACTTGCAACACAAGCAAGGCTACATCAACAACTTGCAACACAAGGCAAGGCAAACACTTATATATCTTTAAGTGTCAATGATGTGTGCTCATCAAGTGTGCTACTCCAATGCATGACAACCAAGAAGCCTGCATCTTTACAAGTTTTTCATGTCCATGAGTATTTGGCCAAGTAAAGATCACAAGAGTTTTATCTCACAATGACAATTCCATAAACACATAAATCAAACATAACTTGGCATTCCATCAACCATAACATATATACATTAAAACCAAGTTTAACCGAGGTTAATTATATACACAAAAGAGCCTACATACAAGTACTTCTAACTTGGCAACATACCAAGAGTACCCATTTGTTAATGTTGTGCCCAAAAAGCCAATCATGAGATGATTGTATTTTTGCACATTGAGTCATGATATTTTATTAAGGCATTAATCCAGCAATTATGTTTGTTGTTTTGTTTCTGCATAACTTAACAAACATAATTGTAACCCTAGAATAATGATATTCTTAAACATCCCTAGTCTAGTATTATTGTGGAGCGGGTTGCAATAATACATACTAGCATATGTGGAGACTAATATGAGATATGTAGTCTACATATGGGTACAAGTTGGAGAACTTGTGTACTGGACCAACCCACCATGAGAACACTACATGGATCGTTATATGAGTGTCATAAGTGATTCTCATAGTGATCATGGTATATGTAGTCCTTCGACCTAAGATCATCAAGGTTCCCTACATGTGAGTCACATTGATACTTTCCTTTCTTGCTCGTAACTGAGTGAACTTGAAGGAGGTCATTGGGTATGTCACATATCATGCGGAGGGATTTGTATGATCAAGATGGGATTTGTCCCTTCTATGTAACGGGAGTGATACCGTCGGGCCCCTTGATAGAGTGAGACTTAGAAAATGCATGGCCATGCTCGGATGAGTTGATATACGATATCAATGTCATCAGCTTAAGTTAGTTTACTCGGTAATCAAGAAACCAAAGATTGGGCTATACGAGAGTGACACATTCCATGTCTTGTGCTTAGTCTTGATATCTTGGACAAAGGGACAATGGCATATATCAATGATGATCATAAAGGTTTAGTCGAATCATTGACAATCTTGTCACTTTGGTAGCAATGATGTGTTGCTAGACACCGCTCATTGCTTATGATCATAAATGTGATTTATGATCATTGCCAACATGGCAAGAGCCTATTGGGTCACACACATAGAGCTATTTGGATCATTATAGTGCATGGGCTAATTATTTGGGTTATCGTTTCAGTTTAATTTCGTATTAATAATGGGCCAAAGAGTTGAGCCATTATTAAGCCCGAAATTAAATCCTCATTGGATTAGGGCTTTGAAACCCAATAGGCCTGGAAGTTGAGTCTCACTATAAATACAACTTTTAAGTGAGAAATTCGCAGGTCTCCTTTCCCTAGCCCCTAAAAAGACAGCCACACTCTTCTCTTGCAATTCCTTGGAGGACGTAAGCTAGCACTGCAAGCGCAAGAGAAACGCATCTGCCGGGACGTGGTGGATGCGTGGTGATCCCGAGAGGCTCGTGTGGATACCATAGAGAGCCTGAACACATCAACTGTTCAAGTTTTGTGATTCGACTCTACAGTTGAGTGAGAGATCTCAACCGAAAATTAGGTATGAAAATTTTCGAACACCCGGTTTACCCCATTTCACTTGGATCCTAGAGGGTTTCGGTTAAATTCTGCTGCGCTGTTTGGCTTCCGAAACCCATCACCATTGTCCAACATAAGCCAAAGTTATGCATTACAAGTCCAAGCTACCTATAATACCCAAGAAGTACCTTAAGGGTACAATACAAGATTGAACGCACAAGACCTATGATCAAGTTCATGGTCATGAATGCAAACCACCACACAAGAGCCCCAGAACATACATCCATCTCTTTCACCTACACAAGTCCCACAATCTACACAACGCCTGCAAAACTCAATACATAAGTTTCGGGCATAAAACATAAGACTTGCACATGTACTTAAACAAGCCAAGTTTCAGTTTTGGCACATACCTTGTCAATAGTGTACTAACTTAGTACACAAGAAACAACAACAATATTGATCACTCAAGCTTAATTCCTTTTCCAGAAACATAATCAATAAGGGCATGAGTACTAACACTCAGTAAGGTTCATTTCAACTCATAATGAGTTTATTTAGTTAAGCCGAAAGCTTAACCTCCCATAAGCATAACTTAACCTGCAAGAAAGAAATGAAAACAAAGAAAACACAAGTATAATACATGTACACATATACTACCTGAGACATATAAGCATAATAATATGACCTACAAGGGCTAGCTAGCACAATTAAGCAAACAAGGCATACAACTCACACACACACCACATTGTTCATCTCTGCCGAAACCACTAGCAAGTACATATCCATTTCTTGCACTTCAAGCATTGTCATTTCAATTCCCCAATCCACAAGAGCTCCAAGTGCAAGAGTAAGTTGGCCAAATTACTAAGAACTTAAGTACTTGTAATTAATTGGACTAGCTAGCCAAACCTTATGAACCCAAAAGTTCAACCATATGCCCATCTAGCAACTAAGATCACATAGCATAATTTACTATCACTTAGATGCCATTAATCCACTTGAACATGGAATTATACCAAAATCAAGTAGAATTATGAACCTTACCCCAAAAACGTAACCTTGAGCTTTCAGTTATGCCTTAATCCTCCAAGGCTTGGCTTGAAACTTCAATGGCAAGGTCGCCTTAGGCCTAAACACCAAAATGCAAGCTTAATTCTTCACCTCATGCTTTAATTCACAAGATTTGCCATGAAACCTTCAAGACTCGACCTTCCTCCTTGCCATGAACAATCGGATGCTTGCAAAAACAAAGTCAACCCGAAACTAACATTTTCGGTTTTGAGTGGAGGCATGCAAATTGGAATTAGGTGCCACATGTCCCACTAATTGGACTTAATAACCTTCTCGGCCTTGCTTAATTTTGCATGCTCTAACATAATCCCTCATGCATCTTTAGTGTTACTTAAAGTACCCGAAAGAACTTTCAAAGTGACCCTTAAACTTTGTTTCTTGCCATTAGGCCCATAGTCACTTTCCTTGTCCATTCTAGACCCAAAAGTTCTCGGTTTTGCATCAGTTTTGCATTTACATCACCATTCACATTTTCAATTGAATCCTTCATGTTTTTATTGCATTTCCTTTGCATTCTTGGCCTGGGCCAATCACTGAGGTATGGTCCTAACAACTCCTCCCTCCTTAAAGAATTTGGTCCTCTAAATTCTTCACCAGTTTAGGATACAACTGAGTGTAACTCTTGGCAATTTCCTGTTCTACTTCCCAGGTTGCCTCTTTAAGGGTTTGGTTACTCCACTGAACTTTGATCATAGAGATCCACCTGCTTCTTAGCTTCCTAGTATCCCTATATAGGAATTGGATTGGTACTTTCTCATAAGAAAGGTTTGGTGTTACAGGTACCCTAGTAGGTATCTTTATCTACTTAGAACTTGGAGCATGTTTCTTAAGTAGGCTCACATGAAACACATTATGTATGTTTCCAAGTTTTGGTGGCAAATCCAACTGATATGCCACATTTCCCACCTTGGCCAATATTTGATATAGTCCAACATATCTAGGTGCTAGCTTTCCTTTCTTTCCAAATCTTATTACTTTTTTCATAGGAGAAGCTTTAAGTCACACCCAGTCTCCTTCCTGGAATTCCAGGTCTTTCCTCATTTTCAGGTTGGTAAAAGACTGCTGCCTATCATTTGCAGCTTTGATTCTTGCCTGAATCAGTTTTATCTTTTCTGTGGTCTCTTTAACAATGTTTGGCCCCAACCCCAACTTATCTTCTGGCTAATGCCAGCAATGAGGAGTAATACACTTTCTACCATACAAGGCTTCATATAGGGCCATCCCAATCATTGAATGATAGCCATTGTTATAAGAGAATTCCAGTAGTGGGAGATGCACATCCTATTTGGTGGCCGGTGGCAGTTTCATCATGTGACATGATAGGAACAAGGGGGACTTCCGGTGGAGGAGAGCGCTTCAAAAGGAGGTTTCCCAGGGGAGGGTGCCTGAAATGTCTAGAAAACAGAGGTTAGGAGGTCCCCGGAGTATGTTTTCGGGGAGGAGCCTCCGACGCCCAAGTCAGTATTCAGGAGATAAAGAGGTGATACATAGTGAAGAAGTATGGTCTCTGGTATTCAAAAAACCTCATCTACCTCGGGCATTTTTTGAGTGTTTATAGAGGACCGAACAGTAGTAGTCCTCTTCATGTGGCCAGCCCAGCTCGTGAAACATGTTCGGTGGGATGCGGTCTACGTCTTCGGGCAATAGGGGGTCACTCAGCCGATCATAGGCCACCGGGCTAGAAGCCTAGCTGACCCGAGAGTGGCGTCCAAGAGTGTCCCTGCAAGTGGCGTGTCAGAACGTGTCTGGGAGTGGCATGTCAGGGATGTGTCAGAGGCTACTTAATTGCTCATGTCATACTCCTGAGGTCCCTTTCGGTGGAAGAGACCTCTTCGGAGAAGAGCTTGTCTCCCGAGGTTATTTTAGTACCGCAGGAGTATATTTCCCGAGGGTCACCTTTCTCAGGGATATCATCATTTCCGAGGGTGGTTTAATCGTCCCCCGAGGCTGGTACTGTTGTTTCCTGGGATGGAGAATTGCCGAGGTCGGATTTCGGAGGTCGAACATCCTTCTTTCCGTGACGGGTGGTTTCTCCTCCGCGGTTGGTGCTCCCTCCAAACCTATGGGTTTTGAGGGTAATGGGCACCTCGACTATCACTATTCTCCCTGGAAGTCAATGACACAACATCTCAACATATCTTCCAGAGTTTGAATTGTTCTCTCTATTTGTCCATCAGTCTGTGGATGGTATGCTGAGCAAAAATTAAGTTTAATTCCTAATGCCTGATGTAGGGATTTCCAAAACCTAGAAACAAACCTAGGATCCCTATCTAACACAATGTTATTAGGTACTCCATGTAATCTCATTATTTCCCTTATATAGAGTTGTGCAAGCTTGTCTGAAGAATTAGTGAGATTAATGGAAAAAAATGGGCTACCTTGGTTAATCTATCCACAATGACCCAGATGGCATTATGTTTCCTTTTAGTTAGTGGCAACCCCATGACAAAGTCCATAGATATGGATCCCCATTTTCTCTCAGGTATGGGCAAGCTTTGAAGCTTCCCTATTGGTTTCTGGTGCTCAACCTTCACTTGTTGGCACACTTCACATTTAGCTACATGAGCACTACTATCTTGTTTCATGTATGGCCACCAAAAGTAAGCTCTAAGAGCATGGTACATCTTTGTGGCTCCTGGATGGATACTCAACTTGCTAAAGTGAGCTTCTTCCAAAATTTGAAGTCATAGGTTATCCTTTTCAAGCACATACAACCTATTCTAGAAGTACAACATTCCTTGCTTATAGGAGAATCCTTGAAATAGTTCTCCCTTCTTCTGTCCAGACACTAGTCCCATGTGCCCATCATCAGACTAGGCTTCCCTGATAAGTTCCTTCCACTCTGGGGTAATAATGAGTACACTAAGCTGCTCACATTCCCAGGTTAACCATTGACTTGCTGAACAAGTAAGGCTAAGGCTCTCAGCCTTATGCTCATTTTCTCCACCTTTGAGCACCCTTGTATAATTTCTACTCAAGGCATCTGCTACTACATTGGCTTTCCCGGCTGTGTATTCAATTACATAGTCAAAATCCTTATGATATTCCAACCACCTCCTTTGTCTCATATTTAAGTCTTTCTAAGTGAAAATGTACTGGAGACTTTTGTCGTCTGTATAAACTTGAAATCTATTACCTAACAGGTAATGTCTCCATTACTTAAGGGCAAAGACTACTGTTGCTAATTCCAAATCATGCACTGGATACTTCTTTTCATGTAGTCTTAACTGTCTAGACCCAAAAGCAATAGCCTGCTTTTCCTGCATTAGGACATAGCCTAGTCCTACATGAGATGCATTAGTGTACACGTCATAATCCTTTTCAGGATCTAGTAAAACAAATACAAAAGCTATTGTTAGTCTCCTTTTAGGCTCTTGGAAGCTTTCTTCACATTTGGTTTCCCAGAAAAATTTCTAGTTCTTCCTAGTCAACTGGATCATGGGTGCTGCTATAATAGAGAATTTTGGCACAACTCTCCTATAATAGCCAGCCAACCCCAGGAAACTTCTAACTTCCCTCACATTCTAAGGTTGCTTCCAATCGAAGATTGACCTTACCTTTTCAGGATCTACGGCCAACCCTTGACCATTTATCACATGACCCAAAAAATCCAATTTCTTGTGTACAAAATTTACATTTACTCAACTTCCTGTAAAGCCTCTATTCTTGGAGCAAGCCAAGCACTACTTTTAAGTGTTCCTTATGAGTTTCCTCATCTTTTGAGTATACTAAAATATCATCTATGAATACTACCACAAAGTGGTCTAGGTGTGCTTTGAACACCCTCTACATTAAGTCCATAAAGATTGCAGGTGCATTATTAAGCCCAAATGGCATTACTGTATACTCAAAGTGTCCATACCTAGTCCTGAAAGCAATCTTAGGTATGTCCTCCTCCTTAACTCTTAACCGGAAATATCCAGACCTTCGATCTATTTTGGAAAACACCTTTGCTCAATTCAATTAGTCAAATAGATCTTCAATTCTTGGGAGGGGGTATTTGTTCTTAATGATCAAGGCATTCCACTTCCTGCAATCAATACAGAGCCTGAGGGTTCCATCCTTCTTTTTCACAAATAAGACAGGTGCTCCCCAAGAAGACACACTGGGTCTGATGAACCCTTTCTCAAGCAATTCATCTAACTGCTTCCTCAGTTCTACCATTTTAGGTAGTGCCATCCTATATGGAGTAGTAGACATTGGTGCCACTCCTGGTACCAGTCCAATTTCAAACTCCACTTCTCTCAATGGTGGTAATCCAAGTAGGCTTGTAGGAAAGACCTCTGGAAAATCCTAAACTATAGGTATCTGCCTAAGTTCATTAACTACTTCCTGGTCATTAAGTTCCAGGCATTCATATTCATTCTCTAGAGTTATTAGTTTCAATACCTCAATTTGATAGTCTAAAGCTAACTCTAGTGATTTATCCGATTCATATGGTTCATAACCAGGCATTATTAATTGCCTAGCATGACAATCTATAATCACTTTATTCTCTCATAGCTAGTTCATGCCAAATATCACATCATAATCATATGTGTCTAGCACTAGTAGATCTACTATCAGTTTCAGCTTGTCTATTTGGATTTCACAGTTTTTAACCATGTGATATGTGAATAAAACTTCATTGCTAGCAGTTTTAACCAAGTACATGTTTGTCATGTATTTTACTTCTAGATTCATGGTCTTAACCAAGCTATTAGAAATTACAGACAATAAAGCTCCAGTAGCAAATAGTGCAAACACTAACAGGCCATTAAGGTAAATGGTACCTTTTAGGGCCCTTCTGCTAGTCTTATGCTGACTAGTCTCCCTGCCTGCAACTTTAGCCTCTGGTGCTTCCTGCACCTTTCTGGAAGTCTCCAACTAAAATACCATACCAGGGGTTACATTGGGCCTCCTCTGATCCTGAGGTACCCTTGGTGTCTTCCTCCCTCCTTGATTCGGCATGTTTGTTCTTAACTCGGGCATAGGCATTTGTCCCCCAAGTCTTCTGGGATTAAACTTTCCCAGCATTTTCCTATCATCTCTTCTCTTTGGCAATCCCTTACCCAATGATCTAGTGCTCCACACTTGTGGCATGCAGTAGAAGTTTTGAAGCATGGCTTATTGCCATGAAATTTTCCACAAGTGTTGCATTGAGCACCATATTGTTATGGTCCTTTTTCCTTCGCATTTCCCTTTCTTCCTCCACTAGGCTCCACTTCCTCTCTCGACCTTTTCTATTGCCCTTTCTAGGATCCACTCCCACTTCTAGGTCCACTCCTGGTTTGTTCTTTGAATTCTTGTTCTAGTGCAATAACACTTTGCATCACAGAGTAGCAGTCTCTGGCTCCTACTGCTCTGAGAATTTGTCTCAACTCAAGCCTCAAGCCTCTCAAGAATCTCTTGGTCTTCAACTCTTCTTGCCCATCATACTGTGGGGCACATCTAGTCAAACTATTAAACCTTTGCTCATATTCCAGGACACTAAGGTCTCCTTGCTCCAACTGATCAAACTCTACTTGTTTCTCATCCTTCTGAGCTTCACTGACATACTACTGGTGGACGACCTGGAGAAAGTCTGCCCACCTCATAATCTTCTCATGGCTAGTGGTCTCCTTTGGTTTTTCTCTTGGTAAGTTCTCTGCACTACTCTTCACCAGAGCCCTACATTACCTTCAAGTCTAAAGGTGGGTCGCAACACCTTATGGGTGGAGGATACATCCATCCTCTCAAAAATTTTCTCCACTTGGTACACCCAAAATTCAGCTTCATCAGGGTCACAACCTCCTTTGAAAAATGGAGGTTTATTGCCAGGTACCCCTCTAGCTGGCCTTCCTTTAGTCCACCTCTTCTGGACCTCTCTTCTCTTACTTTCATGTTTTGGCTTCCACTCCTAGATGACCTCTCTCTGGTGGTCACCTCTGTAAGAGGTTCAGTCCTCCTTGAATATATGTAGCCATCCAACTCTTCTATATCTAGGCTCTCCTCCTCCTCCTCCTCCTTAATTTTAGGCTCTTGTCTAACTTCTGATATCAGTCTTCTAGCTCTCGGGTGCCTCTACTCCTCATCACCCTCATCTTCCTCCTGATTGCCTCCCTTTTTGCTGGACTGATCATAATTTATTGGCTCTTTGCTAGGCCTTCTCCTTCCTCTTCTGCCCTCAGCCTCAAAGTTTTCTCCAGCTCTTCCTTGTTCTGGCTTTTTTTGTGACTGGGCTTGGCATCTAGCCAAGGCTTGCATTCCCACTACAAGCTGAGCTATGATAGCCTACAGTGTTTCCATCATAAGTTCCATCCTATCTTGTCTTCCTCCGCTCGGTCCAGGTACTCGTAACCTGGCATTTGGCTCATCGGCCAAATTAGGCTTAGTGGCCTTTGCCTATCTTTCAGGCTCCACTGTATATATTCCATCTCTAGGATGGGCTATTCTGGCTTCTTCCCATGCCAGGGATTCTCTTTCCCTGTCTCTGGTTCTCATCTGCACTTAAGATGCAGCTATTCACAAATGCTCAATAAGCACAAGTCTTATTTAATCCTATTGGGAACAAGTCTAGGCTAACCACTTCACTTAATCAGAGCTATAAACCTTAAGCTCTAATACCAAATAGAGCCTATCATGCCCTACACAGGCCTCAGCCTGGCACTCTCAGTGCCACTCACCATACTACCCAGAAAGTTATTAAACTCATGTGTTACTAAGTGTTATGAATTACTTTTAGTTTTGGCCAACTTTCTTTTAGGTAGTTTAAGTCTTATTTTCTTAAGCTTAAAGCCTGGGAGGTGACCCAGGATGCTTATTGAGTTGATCTATACATTTACTTGCAGCTTAAGGCAAGGCCCGTAACACTAACTTGCAACACAAGCAAGGCTACGTCAATAACTTGCAACACAAGGCAAGGCAAACACTTATATATCTTTAAGTGTCAAGGAAGTGTGCTCATCAAGTGTGCTACTCCAATGCATGACAACCAAGAAGCCCACATCTTTACAAGTTTTGAAAACAAGTTTTTCATGCCGATGAGTATTCGGCCAAGTAAAGATCACAAGAGGTTTATCTCACAATGACAATTCCATAAGCACATAAATCAAACATAACTTGGCATTCCATCAACCATAACATATATACATTAAAACCAAGTTTAACCGAGGCTAATTATATACACAACAAAGCCTACATACAAGTACTTCTAACTTGGCAACATACCAAGAGTACCCATTGTCCAAAATAAGCCAAAGTTATGCATTACAAGTCCAAGCTACCTATAATACCCAAGAAGTACCTTAAGGGTACAATACAAGATCGAACATTGGAGCACAAGACCTATGACCAAGTTCATGGTCATGAATGCAAACCACCATACAAGAGCCCAAGAACACACATCCATCTTTCTCACCTAGACAAGTCCCACAATCTACACAAGGCCTGCAAAACTCAATACATAAGTTTTCGGCATAAAACATAAGACTTGCACATGTACTTAAACAAGCCAAGTTTTAGTTTTGGCACATACCTTGTCAATAGTGTACTAACTTAGTACACAAGAAACAACAACAATATTGATCACTCAAGCTTAATTCCTTTTCATGAAACATAATCAATAAGGGCATGAGTACTAATACTCAGTAAGGTTCATTACAACTCATAATGAGTTTATTTAGTTAAGCCAAAAGCTCAACCTCCCATAAGCATAACTTAACCTGCAAGAAAGACATGAAAGCAAAGAAAACACAAGTATAATACATGTACACATATACTACATGAGACATATAAGCATAATAATACGACCTACAAGGGTTAGCAAGCACATTCAAGCAAACAAGGCATACAACTCACACACACACAACATTGTTCTTCTTGGCCAAAACCACTAGTAAGTACATATCCGTTTCTTGCACTTCAAGCATTCTCATTTCAATTCTCCAATCCACTAGAGCTCCAAGTTCAAGAGTAAGTTGGCCGGCTTACTAAGAATTTAAGTACTTGCCATTAATTGGACTAGCTAGCCAAACCTTATGAACCTGAAAGTTCAACCATATGCCCATCTAGAAACTATGATCACATAGCATAATTTACTATCACTTAGATGCCGTTAATCCACTTGAACAAGGAATTATACCAAAATCAAGTAGAATCATGAACCTTACCCCAAAAATACACCCTTGAGCTTTCAGTTATGCCTTAATCCTCCGAGGTTTGGCTTGAAACTTCAATGGCAAGGTCGCCTTAGGCCGAAACACCAAAATGCAATCTTAATTCTTCGCCTTATGCTTTAATTCACAAGTTTCACCATGAAACTTTCAAGACTCGGCCTTCCTCTTTGCCAAGAACAACCGGATGCTTGCAAAAACAAAGTCAACCCGAAACTAACATTTTCGGTTTTGAGTAGAGGCATGCAAATTGCAATTAGGTGCCAGATGTCCCACTAATTGGACTTAATAACCTTCTCGGCCTTGCTTAATTTTGCATGCTTTAATGTAATCCCTCATGCATTTTTAGTGTTACTTAAGGTACCTGAAAGAACTTTCAAAGTGACCCTTAAACTTTGTTTCTTGCCATTAGCCCCATAGTCACTTTTCTTGTGCATTTTGGACCCAAAAGTTCTCAGTTTTGCATTTACATCACCATTCACATTTTCAATTGAATCCCTCATGTTTTTGTTGCATTTCCCTTGCATTCTTGGCCTGGGCCAATCACCGAAGGATGGTCCTGACATAGAGGATGAGAGGTTCTCCTTCCAAGGGTTGCCGAAGTGTCAGTAGATAGGTTAAGTAGCTCTTAAGTTCATCCCAATTTTTTAGCAATCTTCATTCCAAGGATGTTCCTTGGATCCAAAGTTGCCATCATCTTTCATCACTTTTGTGAGCACTTTAAAGAATAGTAGGCACTGATCGCGATATCTGGAAATGAATCTGCTAAGGGTTGTGATTCATCCCGTAAGCCTCTGCACATCCTTGGTGGTTGTGGGAGTTCAAAATCCTAGCAAAGCATTAACCTTTTCTGGGTTAGCATCAATAGCTCTTTCGTATACCATAAACCAGAGGAATTTGCCAACAGTCAACCCAAACATGAACTTTTCAAGGTTAAGATGGATTTGAAATTTCTGAAGTTGGTGGAATGTTTCCCCCATGTCTATGATATGAATATTAGGTATTTTACTCTTAACTATCATATCATCGACGTATACTTCCATATTTCTTTCAATTTGGGAGCCGAATACCCTGTTCCTCAGCCTTTGGTATGCTGCTCCTGCATTTTTACGGTTGAAGGGCATTCTGTCGTAACAATAGGTCCCGACTTCCATGATGAAGGTGGTTTTTCCTTGTCTTTAAGATGCATCTGAATTTGGTGGTATCCGCTAAAAGCATTGAGGAAGCTAACTAGACCGTATTCGGTAGTGGAATCTACCAATTGGTCTATTGGTGGCAAAGGGTACAAGTCCTTCGGGCAAGCATCATTTATGTTTCGAAAGTTGATGCACATCTGGACTTTATCACTCCTTCTTTGGTTTCAATGGCAACGTTGCTGAGCCATTTGGGGTACTTGACCTCCCTTATTATGCCCTCCTCCATTAACCATTGGACTTCAGTTTTAACAAAGTTGTTCTTCTATGCTGAGAGGCTACATTTTTTCTGCTGAATATGCTTTACCTCCGGACACACTTTAAGGCAGTGTTGGATTATATGAGGGTCCACACCAGGCATATCACTCAAAAAGTAGGCAAACAGATCTTTGTTCATTAATAGAAGGGATACAAGCTTTTCCTTGTCACCTTCAGCCAGCTTTTTCCCCACTCGGGTACTTTCGCCCGGGACAAGCTCTACATCCTCTGTTTCTATTTTTTCAGAGTCACTTTTTTCTCCTTCTATTGCCTCTTTACCAACCATGCTCTTTTCTCCTGAAGTCTGTGCGTGAACTTTCATTGGGCTCTGTCTTGCCTTCACGAAGACTTTCCTTACTTTTGCTTGATCAATTTTGACGTCCCCCTCCTTTGTACCAAACGTGACTGTTAGGTACTTCACATTTGGGCAAAGGTCAAGATTTCCTTGTGTCTGTCTTCCAAGGATGGCATTGTATAAAAGAGGGACATCTATGATGATGAACCTCATCATTGTGGAGCCAAAAAGCTCTTCTTTATCCTGAACTAAGGTTCCCCTTAACATCAAAGGCAGATCGATCCACCCGAGCATAGGGAGTTCAGAGGGACCTACACCGAAGGTAGGGGAGGTAACAGGTTTAAGATCACCTTTGGAGATGCCCAAGTTCGACGAAAGGTGGGAGAACAAAACATCAAGGTTGGAGCCATCATCAATGAGTACTCTTTTGACCTTCTAGTTCTCTATCCTTGCCATGATGAGGAGGGGGTAGTCATGAAGGAACTTCACGGTAGACCAATCTTTCTAAACAAGCTTGTTCACCAGGTTGTTGAATTCCATCGTCGAGATTTCTCGAGCTTTCTTTTCCTATAAGCCAAGGGTGTTCCAGTTATGATTGTCTGGCTTATTTCTGCCGGAGGTGGTGGGTGCTTTCAGGGACTTCAGTTTCGATGTCGATCAAAATCGTAGTCCTCTTCCTCTATTTTCCTTTCTTCTTCCTTTCTTTCTCGGGCTTTGGGCAACGGCATCCGTAAGTAGCACCAAAGTTGCCCTTGCTTGATCAAAGATTCAATGTACTTCCTTAGGTGGAAGCAGTCTTCGGTGTCATGCCCGTGGTCCCAATGAAATTGGTAGAATTTCTTCATGTTCTTCATGTTGTCTGAAGTCATGGTGTTCGGACATTGGATTGTTGTTCCCTGCTTTTCCAAGGCCATCAAGATGTTCATTCTCATCGTGTTCAGGGGAGTGAATAGTATTGACCTTTTCCCCCTTTGTTTATGAGGTCTGCCCCCACCCTCGGTGGGGTACTGAGGTTGGTGACTCTAGCCCTCAGAGTGATTGTGATCAGACTTCAGCCCTCCCATCCTCAGCTCTTCGGTTGTCATGTATTGTTCTGCCCTTCGATAGAATTCTCTGAGGGTGTCGGGGGGATCTTTGGAGAACTCATAGAAGAGTTGTGAATCTCTCCTAAGCCCCCTGATGATGGCGAGGATGCGAATTTCAGGGCGGAAGTTGGGCACACTCAAGGCTTCTCGGTCGAACCTCTTAATATAGTCTCGAATGGTCTCCCCATTCTTTTGGGCTATGTCAAACATTTGGATAGGAATCTTCGCCGTCGATTTACTTTTGATGAACTGCTGGGTGAATGCGGTGGATAATTCCTGGAAACCTATTATGGTTCCGGGAGCCAGGGAGTTATACCACGCAGTTGCTGGCCCTAACAAGGTGACTTTGAAACACTTGCAAAGAGTGGCGTGATCAACAACATGCTATGCCTATATTTCGTCAGGTGAGCCTGGGGGTCGCTGCACCCATCGTACATTTCCAAGCGTGGTACTCAGAAATCACTTGGCATTGGTGCCTTTACTACTACACGGATGAAGGGTGACTCTTCTCTGGTGAAGGTCTCCGGCAACCTTGACTAGACAGGTTTTTGAGAAACCTATTTTTCCACCTTCTCCAACCTCTCTAGGATTCTCTCCATGAGGATGGTAGTGCTATCTTCTCCTCGTTACCTGGTAATCGCCGGCAACGGAGAGCAATGTCTCATTTTTGGAAAGTAACTTCATCGGCGGGGGGCTTGGGACTTCCTATCTAGGGATGGACTTCATCAACAGGAAGTTCTGGGATCTATTGACACTGCTCCCCCAGTACGCCGCCCCCTGGATGGTATGTTCTCCGTTGAGGAGTCGTCATGAAAATCCCCACTTCCTAAACTTCGGTGAGGTGATTTAGGGCCTTTCTCCTGGCAGGTAGCTGGAGAAGATGCCCTTTCCCTCAAAGGTGGTTGAGACCACCTTTGGTCAAGCTGCTGGGTCATCTCAGCCACAACAAAGTGCTGAAAATATCATAGAAAGCTCATCGTGACCATGAAAGGACGTTCATCCTTAGGAGGGAAGTCTCTATTGCTGGCTCTTTAGTCGCTGTTTGAGGTTCCATTTTGGATTGAGGCTGTGGGAGTACCTTGTCCTTAGAACGTCAGGTCTCAAGAATGGTGACCTGAGAATGGGTTCCCATAGACGACACCAAATGACACCCGACAGCATCTTCGTTGTATGACATGCTGAGCCTAGAAGAGACTTTCAATGAGAAGATATCTACAAGACTTTAAAGAAAGCAGATTAGGAGGTCCCCATAGTGTGTTTCTGGGGGAAGAGCCTCCGATACCCAAGTCAGTATTTGGAAGAGAGGTTGTTTTGAAAGTAGGGGGTGTAAAGGAGAGAGCCCCATTCTTCTTACCAAGGAGCCTCTTAAGTATTTATAGGAGGGTAGAGGGAGGAGGTCGTTTTGCATAACTTACCCAGATCATGACACGTGTTTGGCCAGATCTGGTCCATACCTTCGGAGGCAGTGACCCTTAGAATACCCAAGCTGTCTGACGAGCACCATCCTCGGGCAAGACCAGTACCACCCTTGGAAAGGATGAGTAACCAACCTCAAAAAAGAGGGGGCCCGCACTATCCTTGACCCCCTGGTCGCGATGACCCACCACTGTCCTCGGGGAATAACGGGACTAACGTTGGAAAGGTTATGCACTACCACCCTCGGAATGAAGAGCCCACCAAGTTCAGAAAGGGATATCACCATCCTCGGTAAGGAATAACATCTACCAAAGGTTCCCCACTCTGTTAAAGGGCTTCCCCCAGTATCCTTCGGTCGTGATATCGGTCCGAAGGGTACCTCCTATTTCGAAAAAGTCTTATACGCCGAAGGGGTTTCATTCACCGAAAAGGTTCACGAAGATACGACAAAAGCGGTTAAGGAGCCTCTAACATGGAGACCTTGCACACACCCCTGACACATAAACCTCCCACACAGCCTTGACCTCTGGCCAGAATGGCCTACAGCTAGCTCGAGATACCTATCTCCAAAGGTACGGACTACATCCGGCCATACACATATCATGATCTGAGTGGGCTGTGTCAAACGGCCTCCTCCCTACGCCCTCCTATAAAAACTTGCGAATGACCTTGGTAAAAGAGGAGGGAGACTCTCTACTCTCTACTCTCTACTCCCCACTTTCTGCTCCTTATTCTCTAGATACTAACTTGGGCGTCAAAGTTTCTTCCCCGAAAACACATTCCAGGGAGTCTCTAACCCCCATTTTTCTGAGTGTTTCAGGCACTTTCATACCGGAAATCTCTTTTCCATGTTAGCATGTCATTCGATGAGGATGCCACCGAGCATCATTTGGCACTATCTGTGGGAACTCACTCCTAGGTCGCCGTCATTAAGACCTCACATTCTAAGGACAAGGGACTCCCGAAGTCCCTGTCCACGCCGAAAACTCAACCGAGGACTGAACAACTTGCCGTTGGGACTTCTTTACTAGAGGATGAACATTATCTGATAGTCACGATGAGCTTTATACGTGATTTTCAGTGCTCTGTTGTAGTTGAGATGACACAATAGCTTAACCAAAGGTGGCCGCAACCACCTTCGGGCTGAAGGGCCCCCGCACCAGCTGCCCGTCGAGAGAGAAGTCCTAAGTCTACTTATCGGAGTTTAGGAAGTGAGGACTTCCACGATGAGTCCTCAACCGAGGACGTACCCCTCAGAGGACATCGTGCTTGAGAAACAACGTCAAAATGACCCAAAACTTCCCGCCAGAAAAGTTCATCCTCGGAGGGAAAGTCACAATTTCCACGCCGGTGAAGTTACTGTTGGGTTTTGGGAGCCAAACAGCGCAACGAAATTTAACCGAAACCTTCCAGGATCCAAGTGAAACAGGGTAAACCGGGTGTTCGAAAATTTTCATACCTAATTTTCGGTTGAGATCTCTCACTCAACTGTAGAGTCGAATCACAAAACCTGAACAGTTGACGTGTTCAGGCTCTCTATGGTATCCACACGAGCCTCTCGGGATCACCACGCTTCCACCACGTCCCAGCAGATGCGTTTCTCTTGCGCTCGCAGTGCTAGCTTGCGTCCTCCAAGGAATTGCAAGAGAAGAGTGCGGCTGTCCCTTTTGGGAGGCTAGGGCAAGGAGACCTGCGAATTTCTCACTAAAAGTTGTATTTATAGTGAGACTCAACTTCCAGGCCTAATGGGTTTCAAAGCCCTAATCCAATTAGGATTTAATTTCGGGCTTAATAATGGCTCAACTCTTTGGCCCATTATTAATACGAAATTAAAGTGAAACCATAACCCAAATAATTAGCCCATGCACTCTAATGATCCAAATAGCTCTATGTGTGCGACCCAATAGGCTCTTACCACGTTGGCAATGATCATAAATCACATTTATGATCATAAGCAATGAGCGGTGTCTAGCAACACATCATTGCTACCCAAGTGACAAGATTGTCGATGATTCGACTAAACCTTTATGATCATCACCGATATATGCCATTGTCCCTTTGTCCAAGATATCAAGACTAAGCACGAGACATGGAATGTGTCACTCTCGTATAGCCCAATCTTTGGTTTCTTGATTACCGAGTAGACCAACTTAAACTGATGACATTGATATCGTATATCAACTCATCCGAGCATGGCCATGCATTTTTCTAAGTCTCACTCTATCAAGGGGCCCGAAGATATCACTCCCGTTACATAGGAGGGACAAATCCCATCTTGATCATACAAATCCCTCCGCATGATATGTGACATACCCAATGACCTCCTTCAAGTTCACTCAGTTACGAGCAACAAAGGAAAGTATCAAAGTATGTGACTCACATGTAGGGAACCTTGATGATCTTAGGTCGAAGGACTACATATACCATGATCACTATGAGAATCACTTATGACACTCATATAACGATCCATGTAGTGTTCTCATGGTGGGTCGGTCCAGTACACAAGTTCTCCAACTTGTACCCATATGTAGACTACATATCTCATATTAGTCTCCACATATGCTAGTCATTATGTATTATTGCAACCCACTCCACAATAATACTAGACCAGGGACGTTTGAGAATATCATTATTCTAGGGTTACAATTATGTTTATTAAGTTACGCAGAAACAAAACAACAAACATAATTGCTGGATTAATGCCTTAATAAAATATCATGACTCAATGTGCAAAAAATACAATCATCTCATGATTGGCTTTTTGGGCACAACACTAACAATCTCCCACTTGCACTAAAAGCCAATCATCCATGTATCTAATACCGATGGACCTAGAATGGCTATCATGCTTCTGCTGCGTAAGGGGCTTTGTCAGTGGATCAGCAATGTTGCTGTCTGTCGAAGTCCTGCATATCCTTACATCACCCCTCTCGATGATCTCCCTGATGAGATGATAGCGTCGGAGTATGTGTTTGGATCGCTGGTGAGATCGAGGTTCCTTAGCTTGTGCGATTGCTCCATTGTTGTCACAATAGAGCTCTATCGAGTCGGCAATGCTTGGAACCACTCCAAGTTCAGTGTTGAACTTCTTGATCCAAACTGCCTCCTTCGCAGCATCAGAGGTTGCAATGTACTCAGATTCTGTTGTAGAGTCAGCTACTGTCTCTTGCTTTGAACTCTTCCAGCTCACAGCACCACCACCAATACAAAACACATAACCAGATTGCGATCTAAAATCATCCTTATCGGATTGGAAGCTTGCATCGGTGTAACCCCTTACAACGAGCTCATCTTCACCTCCAAAGACCAAGAATGCATCCTTAGTCCTTCGTAAGTACTTAAGGATGTTCTTAACAGCTGTCCAGTGACTCTCACCGGGGTTCGATTGGTACCTACTCGTCATGCTCAAAGCATATGAGACATCGGGATGAGTACATATCATGGCATACATGATAGATCCAATTGCTGAGGCATATGGAATCTTACTCATGCGCTCTCTCTCATCGGGTGTACTCGGACACTGAGATTTAGAAAGAGTGATACCATGTGACATCGGCAAGAATCCTTTCTAGGAATCTTGCATGCTAAACCTCTTTAGAACCTTGTCAATATATGTACTTTGACTTAGGCCAAGAAGCTTTCTAGATCTATCTCTATAGATCCTGATGCCTAACACATAGGCTGCTTCACCCAAGTCCTTCATAGAGAAACATTTCCCTAGCCAAGTCTTCACAGACTGTAGCTCAGGAATGTCATTCCCGATGAGTAGTATGTCATCTACATACAACACCAAGAAGACAATAGCGCTCCCACTAACCTTCTTGTAGACACAAGGTTCATCTTCATTTTTGATAAAACCAAACTCTTTGATTGCTTCATCAAAACGAAGATTCCAACTTCGAGAAGCTTGCTTTAGTCCATAAATGGACCTTTGCAACTTGCACACTTTATTGGCATTCTCAGGAGTGACAAAACCCTCAGGTTGTGTCATGTACACATCCTCAAGTAGCTTTCCATTTAGGAATGCAGTTTTGACATCCATTTGCCATATCTCATAATCATAGTGTACAGCAATAGCAAACAAAATTCGGATGGATTTAAGCATAGCAACTGGTGAAAAAGTTTCATCATAGTCAATACCATGAATTTGCTTGAAACCTTTTGCAACCAATCGTCCCTTAAAGGTAATCACATTACCATCCATGTCAGTTTTCTTCTTGAAAACCCATTTGCACCCTATGGGTTTTACCCCTTCAGGTGGGTCAACCAAAGTCCATACTTGGTTTTCATACATGGATTCCATCTCGGATTTCATGGCCACTAGCCACTTCTTAGAGTCAGGCCCCGACATAGCTTGTTGGTAGGTTGTGGGCTCATCCTGATCCATGAGCATCACATCACCAGTGTGAGTCATGAGAAATCCATATCTCTTAGGCTCACGCCGAATCCTACCAGACCTACGTGGGCTCTGTGCTACAAGAACAGACTCTTGAACCACAACATCTTGTGGTGTCTGTTCAGGTTCCATTTCAGGTTCGATGTCTCCTTGTTGTTCTTGAATTTCTTCAAGTTCTACTTTCCTCCCACTAGTTCCTTTAGAGATAAACTCTTTCTCTAAAAAGACACCAGTTCGAGCAACAAACACTTTTTGCTCAGAAGGATTGTAGAAATAGTAACCCTTTGTTTCTTTGGGATACCCAACAAAAAGGCATTTTTGAGATTTGGGCCCTAGTTTGTCAGAGGATTGACGTTTCACATAAGCGTCACAGCCCCAAATCTTCATAAAAGACAAATTGGGACGCCTCCCACTCCATATCTCATATGGTGTCTTTTGAACCGATTTAGATGGAACTCGGTTTAGTGTAAAAGCAGTTGTCTCTAGAGCATGTCCCCAAAAGGAGTTTGGAAGGTCAGCTTGACTCATCATGGAGCGAACCATGTCTAACAAAGTTCGATTTCTCCTTTCAGATACACCATTCCATTGAGGTGTACTTGGTGGAGTGAGTTGTGATACTATACCACACTCCTTCAGATAGTCAAGGAATTCTCAATCCAAGTACTCTCTACCTCGATCTGATCGAAGCACTTTAATACTCTTCCCGAGTTGATTCTCTACTTCATTCTTGAATTCTTTGAACTTTTCAAAGGATTCTGACTTGTGTCTCATGAGATACACATGGCCATATCTGCTGAAGTCATCAGTGAAAGTAATGAAGTATTGGAAACCTCCTCTAGCATGTGTAGACATAGGGCCACATACATCACTATGTATGAGTGCTAGTAAGTCATTAGCCCTTTCACTTTGCCCTGTGAATGGGGCTTTGGTCATCTTGCCCAACAAACATGACTCACATGTCTCATATGATTCAAAATCAAATGAGTCCAAGAGTCCATCCTTATGGAGCTTGGATATGCAGGTCTCATTTATATGGCCCAAGCGACAGTGCCAGAGATAGGTCGGGTTTGAATCATTTAATCTGACCTTCTTGGTATTCACATTATAGATTGGATCTTCGAGGTCTAGAACATACAACCCATTGCTAAGTTGAGCACTACCATAAAAGATTTCATTCAAATAAATAGAACAACATTTGTCCTTTATTATAAATGAAAAACCTTTCTTGTCCAAACAAGAAACAGAAATCAAATTTCTACTAATAGTAGGCACAAAGTAGCAGTTGTCTAATTCTAAAACTAATCCACTAGGTAAAGTGAGAACATAAGTCCCTACGGCTAAGGCAGCAACCCTTGCTCCATTTCCAACACGTAGGTCCACTTCACCTCGGGCCAATCTTCTACTTCTACTTAGATCCTGCACATTTGCACAAATGTGAGATCCACATCCAGTATCCAATACCCAAGATGAGGAAGTAGAAAAGTTAGCCTCTATAACAAAAATACCTGAAGTGGAAGTCTTACTTCCCTTTTCCTTAGCAAGTTCTTCAAGATAGAGCTTGCAGTTGCGCTTCCAGTGTCCAGGTTGCTTACAATGGAAGCACTCCCCTTCCTTTGCCACACCACCCTTTGGTTTCAGTGCAGCTGAAGAAGAATTAGCATTGGACTTTCCATTAGCTTTATCCTTCTTCTTGTTGGCTTTTCCCTTTCCCTTGCCCTTTTGAACCATCAAAATGGGCTTAGCCTTCTTAAGGTTTTGCTCAGCAGTTCTCAACATGTTGAGCAATTCAGGGAGGGACTTGTCAAGGTCATTCATGTTATAGTTCATGACGAACTGACTGTAGCTTTCAGGCAACGATTGCAAGACTACATCAATAGCCAACTCTTTCTGAAGAGCAAATCCCAAATTCTCAAGATTCTCAATGTACCCAATCATCTTGAGCACATGAGGACCCACGGGACTTCCCTCAGACATCTTGCACTGAAACAATGCCTTAGAGGTCTCAAACCTCTCATGCCTAGCTTGCTCTTGGAAAAGCATTTTGAGATGTTCGATCATATCGAACGCCCCCATGTTCTCATGTTGCTTCTGAAGCTCAGATTCCATGGTAATAAGCATGAGGCATGCAACATCCAAAGCATCATCAGAATGCCTCTTGTGAGCATCCCTTTCAGCTCTTGGAGCAGTGGCAGCAGGCTCATTCGGAATGGGCTGCTCTAGGACATAAGCCTTTCTCTCTTGTTTGAGGACTATCCTCAAGTTTCGGTACCATTTGAGAAAGTTGGTCCCATTCAGTTTTTCCTTCTCAAGGATCGATCGCAACGAAAGTGTCGATGTGTTTTGTGCCATGGTTATCTACAACAGTAAATATGCAGTGTAAGAGTCATGTATTTTAATTCATTTAATAAGGACTTTTATTAAATGATACTCCCACTATTTTCCTCAAAATAATAACCCTCGATATTATTTTGGAACACCTCGGTGCTAAGGTATTCTAGTGGGCCAAGATCCATATTTGACCACAACCTGAGTCAGCTTTGGCTTTTCTCTCAAGTTACAGCTATTTAGGTAGGCAACTCCTTGCCAATTGCATCTTATGCAACTCTTGGATAGTTGGGTGAACAACACTTGTCCAAGCTCATCTCATGAGCTTAAGCCCAACTCTATGCCTCTAAGTCCCTAATCCTATTAGGATGACTTAGTTAAGTCGGACCCAAAGTTAGCAATTTGGATATCACTATTATCCCATCGCGCCTTACCAAGATGAACATAGGTGCTTTGCTTTGGCAAACCCACCTAATGTTGATCAAAGTCTTGACGAGTGCCAACATTTGGAAGGCATCACATTTAATGACTTAATATTTGTTTGAGGGATTTTTCTTTTGATCTCACCAATTTGTTATCTCCGGTTGTCTTATACATGCATCACATACAAATATAAAACATGCATCTCATGCGTACAAGAAAGTAAATGTGACATGGTTATAGCCCAAACTATGCGATATTCTCAAGCCAATGAGAATATCATAAAAGCCTAAGAAAAGAAAAGGGTCTTCACAAGCTCCTTCTCTTCCTTTCTTGGTTGCCCTTTTTGTTGTCACCTCCTTGGACATACCACCTTGGATGATCCTTGGACATACCACCTTGGATGATCCCATAATGTACCATTACATCAATAATAGAAACCTCGAGTTACATTCGAGGGGAGTAAGGTGAGAAGAGAATGTACAATGAGAGTGATAAGAAAAGGCACGACTCGCAGGCCGTATTTACAAGTACAACCAATCAAGGGCTATAACCATGCACCATGCTTCAAACACCAATCAGCATATCATGTCAAATCTCATTCAACAAAGATGCATGCCAATTTTCGCGCGTTGATTAACCAGTTTTTATTTATACGGCGGTCTCGCTGGCCGGTCAACGGGCGGTGGCACCCGAGATCTCTCACTCAAAGACCTGAATGACCGAATCTAAACCTGTACAGTTAGGGTTTGTTCAAGCTCTCTATGGTATCCACATGAGCCTCTCGGGATCACCACGCCTCCACCACGTCCCGGCAGATGCGTTTCTCTTGCAGGGGGTTCACAGTGCTAGCTTGCGTCCTCCAAGGAATTGTAAGAGAAGAGTGCGGCTGTCCTTTTGGGAAGCTAGGGCAAGGAGACCTGAATTTTTCTCTAAAAGTTGTATTTGAGACTCACTATTGAAAAGAAGTTACTATTTATAGTGAACACTCAACTTCCAGGCCTAATGGGTTTCAAAGCCCTAATCCAATTAGGCTTTAATTTTGGGCTTAATAATGGCTCAACTATTGGGCCCATTATTAATACGAAATTATTGTGAAACCAAAACCCAAATTATTAGCCCATGCACTCTAATGATCCAAATAGCTCTATGTGTGTGACCCAATAGGCTCTTACCACGTTGGCAATGATCATAAATCACATTTATGATCATAAGCAATGAGCGGTGTCTAGCAACACATCATTGCTACCCAAGTGACAAGATTGTCGATGATTCGACTAAACCTTTATGATCATCACCGATATATGCCATTGTCCCTTTGTCCAAGATATCAAGACTAAGCACGAGACATGGAATGTGTCACTCTCGTATAGCCCAATCTTTGGTTTCTTGATTACCGAGTAGACCAACTTAAACTGATGACATTGATATCGTATATCAACTCATCCGAGCATGGCCATGCATTTTTCTAAGTCTCACTCTATCAAGGGGCCCGAAGATATCACTCCCGTTACATAGGAGGGACAAATCCCATCTTGATCATACAAATCCCTCCGCATGATATGTGACATACCCAATGACCTCCTTCAAGTTCACTCAGTTACGAGCAACAAAGGAAAGTATCAAAGTATGTGACTCACATGTAGGGAACCTTGATGATCTTAGGTCGAAGGACTACATATACCATGATCACTATGAGAATCACTTATGACACTCATATAACGATCCATGTAGTGTTCTCATGGTGGGTCGGTCCAGTACACAAGTTCTCCAACTTGTACCCATATGTAGACTACATATCTCATATTAGTCTCCACATATGCTAGTCGTTATGTATTATTGCAACCCGCTCCACAATAATACTAGACCAGGGACGTTTAAGAATATCATTATTCTAGGGTTACAATTATGTTTGTTAAGTTACGCAGAAACAAAACAACAAACATAATTGCTGGATTAATGCCTTAATAAAATATCATGACTCAATGTGCAAAAAATACAATCATCTCATGATTGGCTTTTTGGGCACAACACTAACAGTTACCAAACCGACGCCAGGAAAGAGATTCCAACACCGACGTCCTATTCTCTCATCTACTGCCAAATTTGGGCATATCAAAAGACGTCCTCAAATCTGTCACCTCCCCTACCTTTGGGGTAGGACCATATAAACTCTCTGTCCTAGAGGTGGATGGACCTGCCTTTAATGTTAAGAGGAACTTCATCTCAGAACAAGGAAGAACTCTTTACTTCCACAATGACAAGGTTCATTGTCATAGATGTCCCTTCTTCATACAATGCCATCCTTGAGAAGGCAAATGCAGGAGAATCTCCACATCTGCCTAAATGTGAAGTACTTGACAGTCACCTTCACAACAAAGGACGGGGATGCTGAGATATTCATAGATCAGTCCGAAGGTGAGGAAGGTCTTCATCAAGGCAAGACAAAGCCCGATGAAGGTCCATGCGCATACTTTGGGAGAAGAAGCCATACTCGGTGAGGAGGGAATAGGAGAAGGAGTAGATGACTTGGAAAAAGTAGAAACAGAAAATGTAGAACTTGTCCCAAGCCGAAGTACCCGACTGGGGGAAAAAATGCTGGCCAAAGGTGACAAGGAAAAACTTGTATCTTTTCTGTTAATGAACAAGGATTTATTTGCCTACTCTCCAAAGGACATGCCTGGGGTAAACCCTGGTATAATTCAACACAGTCTTAAAGTACGCCTAGAAACGAGGCCTATTCGACAAAAAAAGCATAGCCTCTCGACGTATAAGAGCAATTTCATAAAAAATGAAGTCCAGCGGTTGATTGGGCGTGAGCATAATAAGGGAAGTCAAATACCCCAAATGGCCTAGCAATGTTGTTATTGCCACAAAGGAAGGGAGTGATAAACTCCAAATGTGCATTGACTTCTGAAATGTAAATGATGCTTGTCCCAAAGGATTTGTATCCTCTGCCACCAATAGATCAATTGGTGGACTCAACCGCCGAATATGGTCTCCTTAGCTTCCTCAACACACCTTCAGTGGATACCACCAAATCAGGATGGATCCCGAAGATGAGGAGAAAAGAGCCTTCATCACCGAAGTCAGGACCTACTGCTATGTCAGAATGCCCTTTAGTCTGAAGAATGCAGAGGCCATGTACCAAAGGCTGATGAACAAGGTGTTTGACACCTAAATCGGGAGGAATATGGAAGTATATGTCGATGATATGATAGTTACAAGCAAACTGCGTAGTATTTATATCTTAGACTTAAAGGAAAACTTCCAACGACTTCAGGAATTTGGAATCTATCTCAACCCAGAGAAGTGTGTGTTCGGGGTGAACGCGGGCAAGTTCATTGGATTCATGGTATCAAAAAGAAGTATCGATGCCATCCTAGAAAAGATCAAGGCTCTGCTAGGATTCTGAACTCCCACAATAACCAAGGACATGCAAAGGTTGACTAGGAGAATCACTTCCCTCAGCAGATTCATCTCCAGATATGGAGATTGGTGCTGACCGTTCTTCAAAGTGCTCACCAAAGTAGCAAAAAATGGAGGTCACCTTCGGCTTCCGAGGAATGTCCTTGGAATTGAAGACTGCCAAAGAGCCTGGGATGAGCTCAAAAGCTACCTAACCCACCTGCCAACACTTTGGTAGTTGAGGGAAAGATAACCTTTCATCCTTTACCTCGCCGTCAGCCAAAAAGCGGTGAGTTCGGTGCTTGTAAAGAAAGAATAAGGAAGGCAACGGCCGGTATACTTTGTGAGTAAGTCCCTACTCGGCATCCGAAGTTAGGTACCCTCTTCTACATAAGGCCATCTATGCCTTAGTATTGGCAAGTAAAAGGTTGTGGCCTTACTTCCAAGGACACCCTATTATTGTCCAAAGTAACCTACCTCTTTGGGATGTCATGAGGAGGGTTGATCACTTGGGAAGACTATCAAAATGATGTATTAAGCTCAGTGAGTACGACATCATTACGAGCCAAGAAGGGCAATAAAGGCCCAAGCAATTGGCAGACTTCATCGCCGAAGTGCCAAAACCTGAGGATACCCCTGAGGACCTCGGAAAGGATGAACCTGAGTGGACGCTCTTTGTTGATGGCACCTCCAAGTCCGAACAGCAAGGAGCTGGAGTAGTCCTCTGCGGTCCCGAAGGTATGGAAGCCATGAAGGCCATCAAATTCAGATTCAATGTCACCAACAACGTCGCCGAATATGAAGCCCTCATAGCAGGCTTACGGTTGGCAAAAAAAGTAGGTGTGAGAAATCTAAAGGCCCATAGTGATTCTCAGCTAGTAGTCTGACAGATGGCAGGGGGAGGACTATGGCGCAAAGGGGGGGGGGACTATGGCGCAAAGGACCCAACCTTGGCAAAGTATCATGACCTCGTCAAAAAGCTCATACCTAGTAGTTTGACACAGTGCATATAGAAAATGTACCACGACGAGACAATATGGAGGCCGACACTTTGGCCAAATCAAAAAAGTCTACTGAGGTATTGCATCAGCCGAGTATAGCAGTAATGTGTGCAACAACCTCAAGACAAGGGTGGAAGTACCCTATCAAAAAATCCCTCTCAACCTTGGAGCTTCTCGACGGCCCTCTTGAAGCAGCCAAAGTGCGAAAGCGATCAAGAAGATACTTCCTGATAGGGAAGGAACTGTTCCTAACAAGGGTATGCAACTCCATTACAGAGGTATATCAGTGAAGAGGATGTTGAAATTGTTAGTGTTGTGGCTAAAAGCCAATCATGAGATGATCGTATTTTTTGCACATTGAGTCATGATATTTTATTAAGGCATTAATCCAGCAATTATGTTTGTTGTTTTGTTTTGTCCCTGCGTAACGTAACAAACATAAATTGTAACCCTAGAATAATGATATTCTTAAAAGTCCCTGGTCTAGTATTATTGTGGAGCGGGTTGCAATAATACATAACGACTAGCATATGTGGAGACTAATATGCGATATGTAGTCTACATATGGGTACAAGTTGGAGAACTTGTGTACTGGACCGACCCACCATGAGAACACTACATGGATCGTTATATGAGTGTCATAAGTGATTCCCATAGTGATCATGGTATATGTAGTCCTTTGACCTAAGATCATCAAGGTTCCCTACATGTGAGTCACATACTTTGATACTTTCCTTTGTTGCTCGTAACTAAGTGAACTTGAAGGAGGTCATTGGGTATGTCACATATCATGCGGAGGGATTTGTTTGATCAAGATGGGATTTGTCCCTCCTATGTAACGGGAGCGATATCTTCGGGCCCCTTGATAGAGTGAGACTTAGAAAATGCATGGCCATGCTCAGATGAGTTGATATACGATATCAATGTCATCAGTTTAAGTTAGTCTACTCGGTAATCAAGAAACCAAAGATTAGGCTATACGAGAGTGACACATTCCATGTCTCGTGCTTAGTCTTGATATCTTGGACAAAGGGATAATGGCATATATCGGTGATGATCATAAAGGTTTAGTCGAATCACTGACAATCTTGTCACTTGGGTAGCAATGATGTGTTGCTAGACACCGCTCATTGCTTATGATCATAAATGTGATTTATGATCATTGCCAACGTGATAAGAGCCTATTGGGTCGCACACATAGAGCAATTTGGATCAGTAAGAGTGCATGGGCTAATTATTTGGGTTATGGTTTCACTTTAATTTTGTATTAATAATGGGCCCAAGAGTTGAGCCATTATTAAGCCCGAAATTAAATCCTAATTGGATTAGGGCTTTTGAAACCCATTAGGCCTGGAAGTTGAGTCTCACTATAAATACAACTTTTAAGTGAGAAATTCGCAGGTCTCCTTGCCCTAGCCTCCCAAAAAGGACAGTCGCACTCTTCTCTTGCAATTCCTTGGAGGACGCAAGCTAGCACTGCGAGCGCAAGAGAAACGCATCTGTACGGGACGTGGTGGAAGCGTGGTGATCCCGAGAGGCTCGTGTGGATACCATAGAGAGCCTGAACACGTCAACTGTTCAGGTTTTGTGATTCGACTCTACAGTTGAGTGAGAGATCTCAACCAAAAATTAGGTATGAAAATTTTCGAACACCCGGTTTACCCCGTTTCACTTGGATCCTGGAGGGTTTCGGTTAAATTCCGCTGCGCTGTTTGGCTCCCGAAACCCAACAGTGGTATCAGAGGTACTGGTGAAACCCTAAATCGGGGTTGAGTGTTGAATCGCATGATGCTATGTGTTCGATTGGTTTTCGGCCATGATTAATTAGATTGATTCATGATGCATGAAACCGAAATTCATAATGAACATATGAGATATATGAAGAAACGACACAAATTGGTTAATGAGATTAACCCGAAATTGATAGGTATGAGATACCTATATGGATTAGGATTCTTGCAATAGTTGCAAAAACCCTAGGTTTTTTCGGATTCGGCCTGTTCGGGCACCGAAAGTAAGGTATTTTTGGTGGCTCGAATGGAGGAGTCTCGGGTGCCTACTTGGTCGAAATAGAAGATTTTGGCCTAAGCAATTGTAAGACAATTTCATATTAATAATGGGCCTAAGAGTTGAGCCACTATTAAGCCCGGAACCACCGCCCGCTGACCGGCCAGCGGGACCGCCGTATGCGAAGCGCCACATAAACAAAAACTGGTTAATCAACGCGTGAAAATTGGTATGCATCTTTGTTGAATGAGATTTAACATGATATGCTGATTGGTGCTTGAAGCATGGTGCATGGTTATAGCCCTTGATTGGTTGTACTTGTAAATACGGCCTGCGAGTCGTGCCTTTTCTTATCACTCTCATTGTACATTCTCTTCTCACCTTACTCCCCTCGAATGTAACTCGAGGTTTCTATTATTGATGTAATGGTGCATTATGGGATCATCCAAGGTGGTTTGTCTAAGGATCATCCAATGAGGTATGTCCAAGGAGATGACAACAAAAGGGCAGCCAAGAAAGGAAGAGAAGGAGCTTGTGAAGACTCTTTTCTTTTCTTTTCTTAGGCTTTTATGATATTCTCATTGGCTTGAGAATATCGCATAGTTTGGGCTATAACCATGTCACGTTTATTTCTTGTAAGCATGAGATGCATGTTTTATATTTGTATGTGATGCATGTATAAAACAACCGGAGATAACAAATTGGTGAGATCAAAAGAAAAATCCCTCAAACAAATATTAAGTCATAAATATCCCCCCCCCCTTAAATGTGATGCCTTCCAAATGTTGGCACTCGTCAAGACTTTGATCAACATTAGGTGGGTTTGCCAAAGCAAAGCACCTATGTTCATCTTGGTAAGGCACGATGGGATAATAGTGATATCCAAACTGTTAACTTTGGGTTCGACTTAACTAAGTCATCCTAATAGGATTAAGGACTTAGAGGCATAGAGTTGGGCTTAAGTTCATGAGATGAGCTTGGACAAGTGTTGTTCACCCAACTATCCAAGAGTTGCATAAGATGCAATTGGCAAGGAGTTGCCTACCTAAATAGCTGTAACTTGAGAGAAAAGCCAAAGCTGACTCAGGTTGTGGTCAAATATGGATCTTGGCCCACTAGAATACCTTAGCGCTGAGGTGTTTTGAAATAATATCGAGGGTTATTATTTTGAGCAAAATAGTGGGAGTATCATTTAATAAAAATCCTTATTAAATGAATTAAAATACATGACTCTTACACTGCATATTTACTGTTGTAGATAACCATGGCACAAAACACATCGACACTTTCGTTGCGATCGATCCTTGAGAAGGAAAAACTTAATGGGACCAACTTTCTCAAATGGTACAATGGGAACTTTCTCAAATGGTACTTGAGGATAGTCCTCAAACAAGAGAGAAAGCAGCTTATGTCCTAGAGCAGCCCATTCTGAATGAGCCTGCTGCCACTGCTCCAAGAGCTGAAAGGGATGCTCACAAGAGGCATTCTGATGATGCTTTGGATGTTACTCATGCCTCATGCTTGTTACCATGGAATCTGAGCTTCAGAAGGAAACATGAGAACATGGGGGCGTTGTGATATGATCGAACATCTCAAAATGCTTTTCCAAGAGCAAGCTAGGCATGAGAGGTTTGAGACCTCTGAGGCATTGTTTCAGTGCAAGATGTCTGAGGGAAGTCCCGTGGGTCCTCATGTGCTCAAAATGATTAGGTACATTGAGAATCTTTCAGTTTCATTGTGTCACCAAAGAGTCAAGAAAATACAAAAAAAAAAAAATGGGGGGGGGGGAACCTGAAACCAAGTTGTTGTTTGGTATGAAAGTTGCTTTTAATTGTGCAAGTAAAATTAGGGTTTCTTCTTTGTTGACTAAAAAGTAATTGTAGCTTTCTTTTTCTTTAGCAGCAGGAACCCAAGAAGAAAATTTTTTCTAGCAACTAAAAAAAATAGGGCAGGAGATTCAATAAAGATTTGCAAAAAGAAGCTTACACAATTGCTTGGTTTTGTGCCCAAAAACCCTAAAACTCTCAATTTTGAGCCTAAGCCTTTCCTTGTGGTTCTTGCAATCTTTCATAGTAAAGGCTTTTAAGAGTCATTCAAATTTTTTTTATCCCACCTCCATTTTGGAGCCAAAACTTGGTTTTCAAAGAAATTAGTTTTTTTGTTGTGCTTTGAGGATAGTTTTCTTACAACTTTTGAGGATTTTTTTGAAAGCTATATGCTCACTAAAAAATTGAGTATTGAATGCACATCTTTAAGTGATACACGTGTGGTGTGTGTTGTAAGGATCCTTGATTTTATGAATCATGGCTGATCATGAGGATATGAGGATTAAAGTAAGGCTAGATGAGGAGCCTTGTATAAAGGAGATACCAGATGCCCTCGATAGATTGATGATAAGGATAGAAGACATAAATTTGAGGTTGCCAAGGAGGCCCAACCCTATGCCCTAACCAAGGAGAGGTGCAAGGAATGAGTAGACTGAGGAGGAAGAAGGAGCTTGGCAAGAACAAAGAGCCCTAACAAGGGGTGCCTAGATAAGAAGTAAAAACTTGAAACTCCACTAAACTCACTGTTGGGTTCCATCCTTCCAAGGAATAAGTGATATGAAAAATGCCTATTGGGAATAGGAAAAGCAAAATTCAATTGAGATGGTGTTTGATTGTCCCACTCACTACTCTGAGGAAAAGAAGGTAGAAATTGGCCACAATGTGAGTTTAATAGTTATGTTATTGTGTGGTGGAATCAGCTTGTAACTTTTAGGAGAAAGAATAAGGAGCTACCCATAAACACATCGAGAGTTCTTAAAATTTGATAAGGGGAAGATTTGTCCTTAGTTACTACTATAGGAATCAACATCTCAAGCTCCAAAGATTGGTGCAAAGACAAACAACTGTGGAGGATTACCATAAAGAGCTAAAGATGTTATAACGCCATCATAGTGGGGGATGGAAGCTCAATTAAGGAGTATAAATTAATTAAATCCCTAGATTTAATACCTCATTTTAAGTTCACGCCTTAGCAAGTTCAAGCAATTTAGTTAAAGTTTAAACTAGGTTCCAAATAGAATGTGGCATCAAAAGAGGTAGTAGGGGCAAAATGGAAATTTTATATCCCAAGGTTTTTGTCAAGCTGAGTCTTGAGAGTCAAAATCATGTTTTTAAACATAACCCTTGCTTAGTCACCCAAGGATTTTATTAAGTGTATTGAAAGGTTTGACAGTAACTTTTGGGGGACTAAAGGTACTATATTTCGAAAAAGGTTCCTTTTGACAAAATAAGAAATTTTGAGGGCTTATTGGTTGGAGGTTTTTTAACTTGGAAAACATGGACGTGGTTTCTACTATTGCTCAATTTTACTTTACTCTTCTTTCAAAACTGAGGATCCCTCATTTTCCCATAATTTCTCCTTCAATTCCTTTCTCAAATTCAAAGATGTGCTTGGTGAAATCAAATAGGATTCCCCGGGTGGCTAAGCAATGGGTACGCTTGTTTCAAGGAAGGGTTGTGCTTTTTGAAAAAGTGGACAAAACTGTCCTTCCAGTCGTGGGGCGGTTATTTTGTGCAAGAGTTATTTGAAAGTTGTTCATGTGTCCTTGTTTATTTTGGCCTTTAGATGCATGGGTTTTGGTTAATTTGTGGTAATTTGATGCCATTATTCTTTGGTTTGTCTTGGAAACCTAGGAAAACTTAGTGGAGCCCATATTTTTGGTGATTGATAGGTTTGAGATCGTTGCTTGCCTAGCTTGCAATAGAGATCCCCAGGTATTTATGATTCATGCTCAATTGATACCATTCATAGCCTTGTTTGATTGTTAAATTCAAGTAATTTGATGAATGGCATTAGTTGCCGTGGCTTGTGTTGCATCATTGATGGAACAAGTCTAATGGGCCTTGCAATGGGATTGAGTGTTTATGTGGCATTATTAGAGCTTGGTAGGTATGTGCGATTGTTGGCCTATGCATGCATACATGACAAGTTTGAAGCACTTGAAGGCCAAATCCCTAGGGCTTTGAAAGTGCCTTAGGAGGCCCAAAGTGGCTTATATGGGTGAAATCTAAATTGTTTTGGCACAAAAGATCGAACAACATGTCGGCCAAGGGTTAGGTGATGCACTCGCCAAGCCTTTTTTAGGATAGATAAAACTACTGGTTTTGTACTGTGGACATGTGTATTCATTCATTGGCAATTGTGTCGCCAATGACAGCATTGACATGAGGTAGTATTTTCATTATAACTTTTTGCTTCGAGTGTCCATTTGAGGTGATTCAAGATTCCATGTAGAAGCTAAAAGGGAGCACTATCATCTACATGCCTTTACAAAGCCTAGAATTTCCCAAGTTTATATGTAAGGGGATGGGATTTTGCTTTAGTCAAAAGTGAATGCATGCTTTGGCCATAATAGAGCACCATTTTTGGGTGCAAGGTTTAGTACCATCAAAAGATCTAGTCGGGCCTTCAAATTTGAGGCTCCAATGTGGAAACCTTAGTGCACTCAGTGGAGGGTTCCAAAGAACCTAGTAAAAGAGTCCAACCATGATCATTGGACTCCACTAGTGTGAACCAAGTAATTGGTGGATAATAATGTGGGTCTTGAGTGAAGGTTTAGTTCACTTATAGCCTAGGCAAGGTTATTTGAGTCACAAGTGAAAGCCTAGTGCTGTCTTGGTAAGGGTTTAAGGTGGAAGAATAGGACACAAGTGACCTAGGCAAGTTTAAGGACTTGAGGCACTATGTGGATACCTAGAACACCTAGTGAGTTTCTCTAAACTCAAGTGAGGAGCATCCACCATGTTCACGTCTGTACAACATAAGGGAGGTTAGATCTAGTGACGAATTTCACTAGTTACGTTGGTAAGTAATGCTTGATAGTAGACAAGGCTTTGTCTTGTAGGTCAAGGACTAGGTAAAGAACAAGTCTCCAGAGGACTGAAACATAGTGCGCATGCAGTTTAGCCTTACACTATATGAGCTCACATCAGATTATATATCTTTGTATATGTGTTGTCCTTAGTATTTTCCTTGCAGGTTGATTGAGCCCTTACTCAAGCCCTTACCTGCAATGAAAACACTAAGGACTTTTACACCACACACATATATATATATGCCATATGTAATCTAACTGTGAGCTGATATAGTGTGAGGGCTAATCCCATGCACAATATGTTTCAGTCCCTTGGGATTTGTCCTCTACCTGGTCCTTAAACTGCAAGGCAAAACCTTGTCTACTAGCATACATTATTTACTAGCCTAACTAGAAAAGTTCATCACTAGTTATAACCTCCCTTATATTGTACAGCTGAACATGGTGGCAGTGCAACTTGCTTGAGTTTTAGTGGAACCATAGGCGTACTAAGCCTCCGCCAAAGGTTCTCAAGTCTTTAGACTTGGCTAGGTCACTTGTGTACTAGGCTTCCACTTTAAACCCTTACCAAGAGTGAACTCCGAGGTTCTCACTTGAGTGCCTCAAGTAATCTTGGCTAGGCAACAAGTGCAAATAACATTTCACTCAAGGCGCCACCATCGTACCATTACTTGGTTCAATACTAGTGGAAAAAGCTAGCAATGATCATGGTTGGACTCATAATTCCTAGGTCCTAAGAACGTCACTAGGTGTACTAAGGGTTTCCCTTATCGAGGCCTAGAACCCAGAGGAACAACTAAGGTCTCGATGGCACTAAACCTTCATACCCTCCATCTAATGGTGTTTTGTTTGATGGCCCCAATAATAATTTTCACTCAAAGGGCCATGCTTACCAATTCCAAGGACTATGAGAAAACCCTTAGATCACGAGAGAGTTTTTTGATGTTCACTAGTGCCATCGTACCATTACAACCCTTAGGTACCACTGAAGAACCATCCTTGCCCGCGTCCCTATGGTTCACTAGCACAGGGGCATTTAAGCTCCACAATGCCTTTTAAAAGCACCTGAAGGTGCGTAAGTGCCAACTAGGCACCTAGGCACCCAAGACCCCATGCCTTGACCTAGAAAACACCCTCTTAAGCCTCTTTGGAGGCTTTCTTATGGCTTCAAGGTAAATTAGAGATGCCTTTAAAGGACAATCCCAATGGACTAAAATGCCCATGTGCATTTTAGATTTAGCCCCACACTGCATAAGCTCACAACAGATTACATTATCTTTGTTTACATAAATATATTTGTTGTCCTTATTCTTTTTCCTTAGGCAGGTTGAAGAGCCCTTACTGAGAGCCCTTACCTGCAAGGAAAACACTAAGGACGACACACACACACATATATATATATATGCATAGGGTAATCTACTGTGAGCTCGGATATAGTGTGAGGCTAATCCCATGCACATATGTTTCAATCCCTTGGATACTTGTCCTCTACCTAGGTCCTTAAACTGCCAAAGCAAACCTGTGTTCTACTAGCGAAGCATTGGGGTTTACAATAGCCTAACTAGGTGAAATGTCATCACTAATGCGGTTATAGACCTGTAACCTTCCTGATATTGTACAGGGCAATGAACATGGGTGAAAGTGCCTTGGCTTGAGTGTGTTTAGTGGAACTCACAAGGCGTAACTAAGCCTCCGCCCCAGTAGATGTCTTCAAGTCTTAGACTTACTTAGGTCACTTATGGACTAAGCCTCTACCTTATAACCCTACCAAGAGTGCACTTGGTTCTTACTTGTGCCTCAAGTAATCTTGGCTAGGCAATAAGTGCAATAAACATTCACTCAAGGCACACACCTATCGCGCCGATGACTTGGTACTGGGGTTCATACTCAGTGGAGTAGCAATGATACATGGTTGGACTCATAATTCCTAGGTCCTAAAGAACCCACTAGGTGTACTAAGGTTTCCTTATCGAGGCCTAGAACCCAGAGGAACAACTAAGGTCTCGATGGCACTAAACCTTCTACCTCATCTAATGGTGTATTTGTTATGGCCCATGAATGAGTTTTCTCATGAGGGCCACTTACCATTAACAAGACTATGAGAAAACCCTTAGATTATAAGAGAGTTTTTTGGATGTTCCGAAGTGCCATTGTACCATTACAACCCTTAGGTACCCCTAAGACCATCCTTGCCCTCACCTAGGATCCTCTAGCAAACAGATGAAATTTGTTGCTGAAATAGGCTTCTGGGGCTTAGGCGCTAGGAGCACCCTGCTCTATGGATAAAAAAATGCACATTGTGTGCTGTAGCCCCACATGGCCATCTGGGCACCAAGAACTCCATGTCCTGAACGTAGAAAACACCACTCTTAAGCCTCTTTGGAGGCTTCTTATGGCTTCAAGGTAAATAGAGAGATGCCTTTAATCACCCATATACTTATAAAATCACACTTGCATCAATAGGTTACTAAACACACCATCACAACCTTTTTTTGATGCATCAAAACATTTCGCCCACAAGCCCCAAATCCATGCGTAGTCCGCCATGATCAACACAACCCACCAACTAATACCATTCATCAAACTACTATAAATTAATAAGCCAACAAGCTATGAATGACATCAAATGTACATGAATAAACTAAATCCCTTACCTCAATTCCAAGCTACAAGCAAAGATCAAGCAATCCAACTCCAAGAACAAACTCCACTAAGATTTTACCTAGGTTCCAAGCAATTCCAACCAAATGGCATCAAATTAACACAACCTAACCAAAACCAAAGCCTTAAATTACCAAACAAACAAGAAATGACCAAAAAATTCATGTTACCTCATGCCCAAAACAATAGGGACACCTACTAGAAAGAGAAAACATGATTCCAAGCTTGCATAGACACAAAAACTCCTTAAAATACAGCCACCCATTGCTTATACACCCCTTAGGCCTTCAAATTCCACCAAGAACACTTGATTTTGAGCAAGAATTGAAGGTGGAATGGAGAAGAGAAGCTTAGACTCGGGTTTGAAATGGAACAAAAAAAAAAATGGCAACCACTATACTTTACCAAGTTTAAACAAAAGACTTCCCTCTCTTTGCTCTCAAACTTTTTAAAAAAGTGTCAAAAGGACCCATTCACTAAATAGTAACTAAAGTCAAAGCTTAGTCAAACCTTGTATACTTAGGCTAAATTTTGGGTTT